>JAPPVO010001972.1:0-13522 GCA_030407325.1 Camellia japonica | reverse complement strand
TGTTCTTCAATTCTTTTATTTTTTTTTAAAAAAAATTTATTGATAATAATCATGAAGAGTACACAATACATGCGTTAAAAAAAAAAAAAAAAAAAAAAGTGTGAGTGAAAAAAGCATTACAATTAATCCAGAGATCCCAAATAGGTTGGCACCATGTGATTAACCAAATCATCTACTAGCACACCACAAGATGGTGAGGAACCATCCAGAAGACAAGTAAAAGAAAAAAAAAAAAAAAAAAAAAAAACAAAACAAGCCAACACCTAACCAAGGTCCACAGTCAACCTACTACAAAGACAGGCTCTGATGTGTTTAAAGTTGAACAAGAAATCATTGATTATGAAATGAAAGTCATTGAACTTCAGATTTAACCACAGTGCAATCCTTGTCTTAATTAATTCACAAATCTCAGCCAAGTTGGGAATAGTTTCCTTGAACATGCAGTCGTTTCTGAGCTTTCATAATGACCAGAGCACAGCCAAGGGAGTGGCACTCCAAAGCAGCCTCTCTTTCTTCATAACAATACCCCCAGCCCACCAATGGAGAACTGCTTCCACTAATCCTGGCATTACACCTTGCACATCCCACTGTTTAAACAAAGCAGTCCAAACTTGCCAGGAGAAGGGATAGAATACAAAACATGGTTCAGAGATTCACACCCAGCCTTACAGAACACACACAGAGATAGAGTAAGGCTTGAAGAACTCCAATTCTATGAAGGTGCTCACCAGTCTTGATCCTATTCTTCCAAGCCAACCATCCAAAAAATTGGACCTTTGGAGGGATGTGCTTAATCCACACCAGATTACAAGTTTTAAGCTTGGGACTAAGAAAATCCTCTTCAGCTTTATAGGTTGAAGACACAGAGTAAATAAGTGGAGATGAAGCTGAAGCTGCCCACACAGCTTTATCAGGGTGATTGTTACTAAGAGTAGGTGCAACCACCAAAAGATTATAAAGTCTAATGAGCTCCTGAGCCACCCACACATAGAGAGATCTTCTGAACTGAAGAACCCACTCCCCTGAGTTGTCTTTTTTCTCGAACATCATTCTCACTGAATTCTCCTGTTTCAGAGAGAGCCTAAACAGTCTTGGAAATTCTTCTTTAAGGCTTGTGGTACCACACCACCTGTCAGTCCAGAATTTGACTCTATTACCATCCCCAATATTTATTTGAAAATTTGCCAAGAAGAATCCATACAGCCTGTGCCTATGTTTAGCAATTGATATTATTCCTTTCTATACCCTTGAGTAACTATTGCAGGGGCTAAATGATGGGCGCCAACCATCAGAATTCAACTTGTACCTGTTGCAGATGATCCTTCTCTACAGAGCATTCTTTTCACTACCAAACCTCCACCACCACTTTATCAAGAGACAGGCATTAGCATCCCTTGCTCTTCTAATGCCTAAGCCTCCTTGATCTACCCTTTTTGTGATATCATCCCATTTAACTAAGTGAATGTTCTTTCTCACATCAGACTCTCCCCATAAAAATGAGACCTGAAGCTTCTTAATTTCCTTGGCTACACCTTCAAGCATCTTGAAGAGAGATAGGTAGTAAATTGGCAAATAAGAGACTACAGATTTAATTAAGGTAAGTCTACCTGCAAAAGACAGAATCTTCTCTTCCACCCAGCTAGTTTGCTCTTTACATTATCTAAAATAGGTTTCCAAGTTGCTTTCCTATTTGGGTTAGCCCCTAAAAGCAAGCCAAGATATTTGAGAGGAAGCGATTGAACTTTACAGAGTTTGGAGGCAAAGCTAGACAAGATATCACCGGGCACACCAACACCACATACTACACTTTTGTGGTAGTTAATCCTCAAGCTAGAGATGATTTCAAAACATCTTAGGATCCTTTTGAGGTTCTTCACTTCAGCCAAATTAGTATCACAAAATAATATGGAATCATTAGCAAATTGCAAGGGGGTGAGCTTTACCTCATTACTTCCCACCTTCATACCTTTGATTAGCCCTAAATCCCAATCTTTGGATAAAAGAATATTAAGCCTTCAACTGCTATATTAAACAAGAATGGTGATAGGGTCTTCTTGCCCAAGGCCTCTTTGTGGACTGAACTCTTTAGTTAGAGAACCATTAACTAGGATTGACAGTCTAGCTGATGAAACACATTCTTGAATCCACGCAATCCACTTAGCTCCAAACTCAAAATTTTCCAACATAGAGAGCAAGAATTCCCAATTGATAGAGCCAAAGGCCTTCTCAAAGTCCAGTTTGATGATTACACCCATCTTTTTAGCTTTTTTCCATCCATCAACCACCTTATTAGCTATTAACACACCATCAAGGATGTTTCTGCCACCTAAAAAAGCAGATTGGGCTTTACCTATCACCTCTGGTAGCACAACTTTAAGTTTTCCTGTCAACACCTTAGCTACTATTTTGTACAGTGATCCAACTAGGCTTATAAGCCTATAATTAGACAAGCCAAGTGGGTTTTGTTTCTGTGGTACCAGTGTGATAAAGGCACTATTGATCCCAGTAACCAGATTGCTATTTCTATGGAAGTCATTCATGAACTGGACCATTTCACCTTTCATAATCTTCCAAAATTTCTAGAAGCAGGCCAAGTTGAAGCCATCTAGACCTGGTGCTTTGTTACCATCACATTCAAACACTACATCCTTGATTTCTTCTTCTGATAAAGCAGTTTCTAATTGATTAGAAGTTGGGCTCCTCCTCACCGATTTGAACTGCCCACCAAGCTTAGGTCTTGACTTCCATGACTCTGAAAAGTGGTTCTTGAAATGATTATACACCCCAGACTTGACCTCACTAGGATCCTCTAGCACCACATGTCCCACCTTAATAGAATTAATCTCATTTCTGTTTTGTCTACTTCTGGCCATGATATGAAAAAACCTGGTATTATTATCACCCATTTAAAGCCCAGTTTAACCTAGACTTTTGTAGCCATATCCATTCTACCATCCTACTCAATTTCCCCACTCCGATTCTGATCTCTCTGCTTCTAGCTTTCTCTGCAGCATCTAAGTCCCTCCCTTCAGCCAAGAGCTCAAGGTCATGCAACTCCTTATTTGCTTGCTTGAGTTTGTGAGTAACATTTCCAAAGACTTCTCTACTCCATTGTTTTAGAGCTAATTTCAAAGCCTACAAGAAGTATAAAACCAGCCCATCCCACCACTACTGATTCATTCCATGGCTTTTCTAAAAAGAAGGGAACATTGCATGTAGAGTCCAAGCATTTAGGAACCTAAAAGGCTTAGGGGCCCAATCTCTTTCATCCTCCATTAACAATAGAGGGCAGTGATCAGATATGATTCTAGGTAATCCCCATAGTTTCATATTGAATTTCTGCACCCATTCTGGATTCAGTAAGAATCTATCAATTTCGCTCCATTTCTCTCTCTCCATTGGATTGCACCACGTAAATATCCTACCTAATAGTGGCAGATCAATTACTTCACACTTGTCAATAAAATCATTAATTTCCTTCATCCCTCTATCCCTTCTAGAGCAACCCCTCCTTTCACTTATATTTCTGATTTCATGAAAGTCACCACCCAAGCACCAAGGTTTTGGAAATTCCTTCTTTAAATTAATCAAACAGTTTCAAAACTCACTCGTACTACTCACCTCATTAGGAGCATAGACATTTAAGATGGCACATTCAAATGAGTTAAAAAGAGTACCTGATATTAGTGTGAACCTTCTATTGTTGCAACATTCAGATAATTGTAGTACCTCTAGGTCCCATATGCATAGCAGCAGGCCTCCAGCTGAGCCTTCAGAATCCACAACCATGTATCCCATCTTGTTCCTTGACCATAGTGATCTCCTTTTCAGAGATAGAGGCCTTCTTTGTCTCTTGAAGCATAGCAATGTCTATATTTTTTTTCCTTCAATAGCTTTCTTATTTTGCCTCTCTTTTCTTTCCTCCCTAACCCTCTTACATTCCAAGATAGTATCTTCATAATAACTTGATTGACACCCTTACACCCCCAGCAGCTTCCTTTACACAGCTGCCCAAGTTCTCCTTTAATCATCTCCTTATCTTTCAACTCAAGATCCACTATTTTGCTGACAATCTCAGCTTCTTTCCCATTGAGTTGTAGGTTCAAAATTCTTCCAATCTGTAGTGTAGCTTGTGCTTCGTTAAGAATGAGTTTGCCTCTGTTAGTTCCACTACCTATTGAAGTAAAAAATGATAGTGCTGCCACTGCTACTCTATAAATTGTATTTCTTGGACCTAGATTGCTTGTTGATGCCCCTTTGTGCCCATATCTTCTTGCTAGGTCAGTGTTGCTTTTGTCCAGAATTTGATGCTTTCCTCTTTCTTTGTTGCTTACTTTGTTTCTTTCCTTTGTTCTTCTGGTTGGAACTCTTTTTCATATTGACCCTCTTCTCCTTTCAATTCATCTTATTGCTATGATTTTGGTCCTGGATTGCCAAAAATTCACATTTATTCGTTTCATCCACAAATTCGATTTAGGCTTCAAGTTGTGCTTCCTTATGATGCAGGCCTAAAAGTTCAATACTTGGAGGATTCAGTCCATCTGAGTTTGTTCTCCCCTAATTAATGCCATTCATTAGGCTTGCGAATTGAGCTTGGTCCAGAACAACTTCTAGTTTAATATTGGGCTTTGATAGTCCATTACCACTCAAACTCTTGATCAGTCCACCTTGGTCCATATTGTCCTTATCTTTTTGACTTTCACCGGCAATGCAATCAACTGAGGTGTTTAGCATGCTTCCCTTGAGCCTCGTGCACTAACCCTCTTCTATTCTAGTTCCTATGATGCTGCAGGTCTCGTTTACTACAGATATAGCAAAAAGACTGTTGTCTGTGCCCTAACACTTTGCCTCAATTTTGTCACTTCCATTTGTAGCTTGTGACACATCATTTTCATATGCCACCTCATCCTCTTGTTGCATCACATCATTCACGTCTTCCTCCATTCCTCTGCAAAAATTTGAAAATTGATCACCTCCAGTTATGCTGTTAACAGATTCATCCCTCCCCTTGTTGCTTTGTCCTGAGACATAGTCCAAGTTAGGACCAAGCTCTTCACTCACTCTGATTGAGTGTATATTACCTTTACATTCAAGGTTTACTACACTGTTGATCATCTCCATATGTGATGTAAGGATCCTTATTTTACCACATGCCAAGGATGACATCTTGATGGTGCTCTCATTGATGCCCATGACCTTACCCCAGATTTCCCCAATCTTAATGAAGTTAGCCGAGTTCCAAAGATTATGTGGCATACCATAGTAGTTCAGGTTCACGCATCTTTCTTGCTCAATCTTCAATCCTCTTCTCCATTCCACCATTGATTCACACCATTCGTGGATCCAATCTTTAAGGTTCGTCATACCTCTGTTTCTGTCCTCTGGTGAATGAAACACTAGGTATGCAACTCTCCCACCACCACCCTTCACTTGTACATCATACATACCTCTGTTATACAGTTCCTCTTTAAAATCAGAGCACTGATAATGTGACCAGAGTTTTACTATCACCCTACCATACAACCAGCCATTTCCATACTCCTCAGCTTTCACTGAGATAGATTTCCCACTTGTTACTTTACCCCCCCTTCACAGCTTCTGCATAAGACACCCTTTTTGTGCTAGGTGCTTCCATTCTCATCATTCTTTTTCCTGTTTCCACTGGTACTAGGTGATGAAAATCATCTTTTGGCTTGACTTTGCTTTTATCCTTTCCAAAATTAGCTCGCTTAACCTTCAAAACTTTGTCATCACACCAGGTATCGTGTGCTTTTTGGATTGCCATTTCAGTTATTATCAGACAGTCATATTAAACAAAATCGAACCTTGTTCCTGTTGATTTCCTCTTCTTGCTTGGTATGAAAACATCTATGACTACCCCAAAGTTTGTGAACAGATCGTAAAGCCCTTTTGGATGCATTGAGTTCGGTAGATTGTCGACAAAAACATTATGGACTTCACCCCTTGAGTTTGATCTGCCACTTATGTGTCTCTTCTTGAAGACTGGTTTCCATAATCCTGACTTTACCCCATGCTTCTCCATCCTCCCTGTTTATGAAATCGAATGTTCAAAAAAAAAAAAAAAAGTTGAATATGAAGTTAAGGCAATCAATCAACCTGTTCAATTCTTCCATTAGTTTTGTAAGCTCTGGGGCAATGCTTGCTTTAGATGCTGCCCACTACTTGTCTTTCAAAGCTTTTTCCTTTGAATTGCTCTCTAAAGTTTGTATACAAATGATGCCAAGCACAAAATGTAACAACTTGAAAATTTAACTCGTCCCTTAAATTTTATATTATTATTTGAAATTATTTTATGAGTATTATGGTATTTTTATTATATTTTTCTCTATATTTTTTCTAGATCAAAATACACTAAAACGTAACATTTTTTGTACCAAAAAGGAAAGCGTGCCCCGCAAGTGTCTTGCCCCCCACGTTTTGTCGCCTATATATATAAATGTCCAGCGGCCACTTCATCCTCACCAATTCCAAGCTCTCTTATCCTCTCTCTCTGCTCTTTAGTGTTTTCATTATATAAAACTTTGAGTTTAGTTTGGAGTATCTAGTGGGTCGCAGTGAACGAAAGGTAAAAGTTGGAATAAAAGTTAAGGTGAATTATATTATACTTTGAGTCATCATAACATATTTTATGTATATTTTGAGTTACTATAATTTACTTTACGTTATTCATGTTTTATAAATTATATTAATATTTCGATTACGTTGATTATTTTCTAAACTCTCTTTGCTTAAATTGAAATCCATAAATATGTTTGTTTAAATTTTAATAATTATTTGGCAATGATTTTATAAGCAATTATTTTCTGTAAGTACTATCACGGGAGTCCCATGCCTTGGAGGACTTAAATAAACCATTGACTTCTGATTGGTCACCTTGTAGCCCTCTGTTTATCATGGATCTATTGACCTCTGTTCTGTGCGGAGCTAAATGCTACGCTATTGTGGGAGTCACCTCTAGAATCTGTACGAGCCACCTCTTGAGTTTGTACCTTTGTATTGTCACGAATCCACTGACACTCTGATTTCTGGTGTGGAGCAAAGTGTTGTACGGGGCTAAGTGCTACACTATTGTGAGAACCACCTCTAGAGTTCGTACGAGCCACCTTTTGAGTCCATACATCTGTTTTGTTTTGTACCGTAGTTATGATTTCTAGTGTGGAGCAAAGTGCTATACGAAACTAAGTGCTACACTATGGTAGAAGCCACCTCTAGAGTTCGTACGAGCCACCTCTTGAGTCCATACATCTGTTCTGTTCCGTTCTGTACCATGGTTATGATTATTTTGTTTATATGATTTCCGTATTATATACTCTATATTTTAATATTAAGTTTTGTTTAGTCAATAATTATCCATGGTGATTTTATGTCATTTAGCTCTTAGTATAATATTTCTCACTCTGTCATGTGCTTATAGTTGTTTACCATTTTCAGGTGACATCTCAGGGCTTGCACATGGGGTAGGCACAAAACACTTTGTAGACATAGTTCAGCTCTGACAATTTAACTAAATAGAAGCTCCAATGATTATTTTGGTATCCTCACTTAAATATTTTTTTTTCCGCTCGTGATTAGTAATTTGTTTAAGAACTAGCCAGAGGTAACTTCAGTTACTAGCCATCACGATACTTAACCCTTGGGTACAGGGAGCGGGTCGTTACAAAAAACCTATGTTCAACATTTGGCACTACTTCTTATTGTAATGCAAAGGTACCAGGCCCTTCTACTTGTTTGTAATGTAAGTCCAAGCACTTTGGATGACTTTCCCAATATCATCAATGATTAAACGAAGATACCTAAAACTATCATCAATGAACCATTGTTTTACTAATGTTGCGTTTGGTTAGAGGATTTAAGAAGGGATTTAGAAAGAAAAAGAAAAAAAATAAGTGAAATGAGAATAAAATTTTACCTAATTTCACACACATTTTTGCTTTTTATTTCCAAATTCCTTCAAAAATCCCCAAACCAAACACAGTATAAGAATCTCAGATTCCATGAATCTTTGTTTTTACCTCCACAACAACATATGCCAATGGGAACATGTTATTATTAAGGTGAATACCCACCGCGAGGGAAGGATTTGTTAAGGGACCAGGGACAGACTTATAAAGAAAATGATTTATGAATAAAAAATTCATACATAAATAATATTTAGATTCATCTTTTAAAGTCTTTTTTAAAATTATGAAAATAACGGTTGCTTTGATTGAAAATGATGAAACTACAAGTTACAATATTATGTATAAAAAATTTTGTGAAGAAAATTTAATACAATGGTTATACTATATCATCACTTATATATAAACATAGTTAACCTTACTATTCAGATGTGAAATTATTAAATTGTTAATTATATTTGACAAATAATATTCACCCTCCATATGTTATGTCGATAATGATGTGATATCAATGTTTAATTGATTTTTCTCAAATTTTATATGAAATTTGTATTTGAAAATTATTTTTGATTTATTTTTAATCTAAACCATCTTACAAAGAAATGTGGGGTCACTGCTATGACTCCGTTGTTATCTTGCATGCTATGCTTTAAACGGTGTAAAAATAATGAACTCAATATGATATTTTTTATTTTCAATTGAAATAATGTAATCTTTTTTTATTATTATTTTGAAGTCAAGCTAAGAAGAATGTAGGGTATTAAGTCCAGTGAATACTTTTTGTTAGTGAGAGGTCCATCATTTGTGAAATAATTTGGAGTGATTCTACTTACACCACTATTTTACCTCTTCACACTCTCAATCTCATTACACTACTAAAAAAAAAAAATATATGATTCTTATTACACCTATTATATTACCAAAACTAACCCTAAAGTAGATTCTTCAAAACCCTTTCATCTCTTTACACCAATAGTTTTTGGAGGGAATAAGAGAACAGAGAAAGATGCAGGGAAGACAATGAGTGGAGCCCACAACGATGTGCCTGTTCGGTCACACAGTGGTAAACAATTTACATTTCTCCAATGCTATGTTACCAGAAAAAATATGACTATGTTTGGTGAGGCTTTGTTATCAATTTTCCATCTACACTAATTTGAATGCTATGTTTGGTTTTACTTTTCAAAAATCATTTCCACACCCGCATTTGAAAACTCGTCTATCCAGTCATCCCCCCGAAAGTCCGGCCGGTTGACCAGAACAATGTTTTTTTTTTTTGGCACTTGTTATTTTTATATTTTAAATAAAAATATTTTCAGAATTTTTTTAAAAATTTTTTTATGAGCTTTGAATAAAATTTATGATTGTGTGTTTGGTTATGAGTTGTAAGTTTTTTAATCAAATATCATATGTTAAATCAAAAATTTCAAACTCAATTCAAAACTCTCTTCAAAACTCATAACCAAACAAATTTTCCTCACTCAAATCATAATTCCAAAACTCACAAACTCAAAATACAACTCTATTCTCAAATCATAATTCTAAAACTCTACCAAACGCTATCTATATTTCTCTAGCATTTTGTTGCTATATATTTACAAGCCACTTTCTTTCAAACAATGATTTTCAAATTTGTGCCGGGCTTGTTTGGTAATACAATACTTATGAATTTGAATTAATCCAATACCATGTTACTAGACAAACTTTTTTTTTTCCAGCAATTGTAGACACCCCATTTTTGACCGTCCTCAAGACTTGGACGTCACCGTTTGAACACTCGGTGATAATCCATATTTGTGTTCGTTTGGAGTTCCCGGAGGTCTCGGCTACGCGCCCTGCCTCGGGATCTCCGAACTCGACCGTTTTGTGTCTGGTTTTGCACCAAACACTTGTGTTTTGCCTTGGAGGGGCAGGGAATGCCTTGTGAGGCATCCCCACACACCACCGGCAGTGGCTAGAGGCCACTGGCTGGTTTTTGTTGCCACCGGCAATGTATGTGGCCGGTCGGCACTCTTTGTTGCCGGTCGGCAGTCATTTTTGTCAAAATGACATTTTTGGCCAGCCGACTACTGTTCATCTACTTTTGTAGATATTTTAGGACAGCTGTGTGGCATTTGGTTCCCCTGCATACATGTGTATGGAGGGATGCCCTCCTTGTAAGCTTGTTGTATAAGCTTTACAAGTTGGTTGCCTATAAGAGAAGGGTCTCTTCTCTTGGCATGGGGTTAGAGAATTTTGGAGAGAAAAACACAGAGAGAAGCTCTGGTTTTAGGGTTAGGGTTCATACATATCTCCTATCTCTCTTTTTTTCTCTCTTTGTGTTCTAGGTGTTTTAGTCCATACTATTGCACACAAACACCTAGTGCTTCACCTTCCTTTGGCTACTGAGGTTCTAAGGGGCTGGTTTTGGTGTTTTGGAGCTGGCTTCCCCTCCCGGCCGGTGGTGTTCCCACAACCTTGTTTAGGCCATATGAGTAGTTTTTGGTCTTCATAGCTCAAGAAAGTGCAAGAAAGTGTATCTCTGACACTCGACCGGCCTCCGTTTTGACCTCGGACCGCGTCTTCTGTGCGTAGCACTCCAACTCATACAATGTTGTATCCTTTGGTATCCTTTTTGCCTTTTACAAGACTCAAAAGTTGCCCCGTGTGCGTTGCATGCATCCATCATACTGTCTGGCGCGTCGCATCGCACCGTTATGCACACCCCTCATGCATTGTCATGCATTTTATTACGAGCATTGTCATGCATTTCAAAAGACGTGCGTTGTCATGCATTTTAGTTCATTCGCATTGTCATGCATCTTTCGATCTATATTTCAATTCAGGCCTTGTGGCACGTGTGCCTCAATTCCTATGAGGCATGCGTGTCTCATTTGCATCATTTTACATACTTTGAGGCATGCGTGTCTCATTTGTTTCATTTTACATTCCTTTGAGGCATGCGTGTCTCATTTGCATTTCATTTTATATTCCTTTGAGGCATGCGTGTCTCATTTGTTTCATTTTCCATTCCTTGAGGCATGCGTGTCTCATTTTCATCATTTTGCATTCCGTGTGGCATGCGTGTCACACTTGCATCATTTTGCATTTCCCTGAGGCATGCGTGTCTCATTTACATTTTACATTCTGTGTGGCATGCGTGTCACACTCGTATCATTTTCCATTCCTATGAGGCATGCGTGTCTCGTTGGTATCATTTACATTGGCACGTGTGCCTCATTCTCATCGGCATGCGTGCCTCATTTGCATTGGCACGTGTGCCTCATTCTCATTGGCACGTGTGCCTCATTTGCATTGGCACGTGTGCCTCATTTACATTGGCACGTGTGCCTCATTCTCATTGGTACGTGTGCCTCATTCTCATCGGCATGCGTGCCTCATTTGCATTGGCACGTGTGCCTCATTCTCATTGGCACGTGTGCCTCATTTCCATTGGCACGTGTGCCTCATTTGCATTGGCACGTGTGCCTCATTTGCATTGGCACGTGTGCCTCATTCTCATTGGCACGTGTGCCTCATCTTCATTGGCACGTGTGCCTCATTTGCATTGGCACGTGTGCCTCATTCTCATTGGCACGTGTGCCTCATTTGTATTGGCACGTGTGCCTCATTTGCATTAGCACGTGTGCCTCATTTGCATTGGCACGTGTGCCTCATCTTCATTGGCACGTGTGCCTCATTCTCATTGGCACGTGTGCCTCATTTGCATTGGCACGGGTGCCTCATCTTCATCGGCATGCATGCCTCATTTTCATTGGCACGTGTGCCTCGTTTGCATTGGCACGTGTGCCTCGTTTGCATTGGCACGTGTGCCTCATCTTCATCGGCATGCATGCCTTATTTTCATAGGCATGCGTGCCTCATTTGCATCGGCACGTGTGCCTCATTTGTATCGGCACGTGTGCCTCATTTTCATGGGCACGTGTGCCTCATTTGCATTGGCACGTGTGCCTCATCTTCATCGGTATGCGTACCTCATTTGCATTGGCACGTGTGCCTCATTTTCATTAGCACGTGTGCCTCATTCTCATTGGCACGTGTGCCTCATTTTCATTGGCACGTGTGCCTCGTTTGCATTGGCACGTGTGCCTCATTCTCATTGGCACGTGTGCCTCATTTGCATTAGCACGTGTGCCTCATTTCCATTGGCATGTGTGCCCCATCTTCATCGGCATGCGTGTCTCATTTTCATCGGCATGTGTGCCCCATCTTCATCGGCATGTGTGCCCCATCTTCATTGGCATGCGTGTCTCATTTCCATTGGCAGGTGTGCCCCATCTTCTTCATCGGCATGTGTGCCTCATTTCTATTGGCATGCGTGTCACATTTTCGTTGGCATGCGTGTCGTCATTTGCATTGTCTTACATTCCTTGCGACCTGCGTTGTCTTGCTTTCATTTGCATTGTCATGCATGTTACTAACGACATTGTACCTGTTAAGTTTGTTTTCTTTTCAGGCACGATATTGTATGTACGGCTCATTTGAGGTCGGTGCAACCGGACGAACCGCACAGGTATTGTATCCTCCGCGTGAGACGTACAGAGAATTACATAATTCTCTTACATCCTTTCTGCATTGTAGTGTAGTCTGGTGTATGCTAGCTTAAAACTGTTGCATGTGTGCTTCGTTACAGCTTTCTTTGCATGATCATAAGTTATGCTAAGCTTCTTGTATTTTCAGTTGCATTTTGCCCCTGCCTTCGGGTGCATACCTTGTTTGTCTTGCATGTTTGTCTAAGTCTTTGGCCTTGTCAAAAATGGGTCGTCTCTGGGCTTTGACATTCACTCTCGTCATTGTTATGACTTTCGAGTTCTGTCAAAGAGGGGCAACTGTAGACACCCCATTTTTGACCGTCCTCAAGACTTGGACGTCATCGTTTGAACACTCGGTGATTATCCATGTTTGTGTTCGTTTTGGAGTTCCCGGAGCTCTCGGCTACGCGCCCTACCTCAGGATCTCCGAACTCGACCTTTTTGTGTCTGGTTTTGTACCAAACACTTGTGTTTTGCCTTGGAGTGGCAGGGAATGCCTTGTGAGGCATCCCCACACACCACCGGCAGTGGCTAGAGGCCACCGGCTGGTTTTTGTTGCCACCGGCAATGTATGTGGCCGGTCGGCACTCTTTGTTGCCGGTCGGCAGTCATTTTTGTCAAAATGACATTTTTGGCCAGCCGACTACTGTTCATCTGCTTTTGCAGATATTTTAGGACAGCTGTGTGGCATTTGGTTCCCCTCCATACACGTGTATGGAGGGATGCCCTCCTTGTAAGCTTGTTGTATAAGCTTTACAAGTTGGTTGCCTATAAGAGAAGGGTCTCTTCTCTTGGCATGGGGTTAGAGAATTTTGGAGAGAAAAACACAGAGAGAAGCTCTGGTTTTAGGGTTAGGGTTCATACATATCTCCTATCTCTCTTTTTTTCTCTCTTTGTGTTCTAGGTGTTTTAGTCCATACTATTGCACACAAACACCTAGTGCTTCACCTTCCTCTGGCTACTGAGGTTCTAAGGGGCTGGTTTTGGTGTTTTGGAGCTGGATTCAAGCCAAGGAGGGCTGTTGGAGCATCATTTGTGAAGGTGACCTACAAGGGTGAGAAACTTCCCTTT
>JAPPVO010001969.1:0-43682 GCA_030407325.1 Camellia japonica | reverse complement strand
CATTTCGCGAATGGGAGAGCTCCTCTGCTGCTACCTCTCCTTCCTGGGTGACTTCCTTGCCCTGCCCCCTCTTGGAGATCTACTTCGACGACGGGGGGAGTGACGCCTTTCGCACTCCTCCGATGTCCTGTTTCCCATTCGCGTAGGTTCGCCACCTCAATTCATCTCTGAGTCCAGCTCAGCTAGTGTTCTACATTCCCCTCTACTGTTAAAGAATATTCTTCTTGACATCTAATTTTCCTCAGTTTGACACAATGCTCCTTTCCCTCTCGCAATCAATTGAATTTGAAAACAGCACAGAACTAACGCGCACTTAACCCCCACCCCCACTTATTAATTACGAGTGCAACGTTCCCAAAGCGATCGCTTCAATGCACTGCGCCGACAAGTTATTGTGCCCCACCCAATCCATGAACCATAAGTATTCGGCAATTCTGTTCATTGATCAGCTAGGGCAAGGGCAGATTAATAAATCTATTCGACTTAAGTGCAGTGCATTGCACCAAGAAGTTACTGTGGCCCACCCAATCCATGAACCACCAGTATTCGGCAATTTCGTTCATTGATAAGCTGGGACAAGGGCAGATTAATAAATCTATTCGGCTTAAGTGCAGTGCATTACGCCAACAAGTTAACTGTGCCCCACCCAATCCATGAACCACAAGTATTCGGCGATTCGGTTCATTAATCAGCTAGGGCAAGGGCAGATTAATAAATCTATTCGGCTTAAGTACAGTGCATTACGCCAACAAGTTAACTGTGCCCCACCTAATCCATAAACCACAAGTATTCGGCGATTCTGTTCATTGACAGCTGGGGCAAGGGCAGATGCAGAAAGATACTCGACCTCTAACAATACCCCTTATAATCGGCAGATATATTCAATATGACATTACAAGCTGTATGTTTTATTCGGCTCTTCAATGTTCAAATCAACACAAGACATGATTATTCGGCTTTGAAACGACTTATCCATATGACTACACCATACTTGGCTAATAATTAGCATATGCAGAAGATAGACATGTAGAAAGATTATGTTATAGCCGATTATGTTATTGCCAAATTAAGTTACATCACCATACTTGGCTATTAATTAGCACATGCAGAAAGATTATGTTATAGTCAATTATGTTATTGCCGAATTGAGTTACATCACCATACTTGGCTAATAATTAGCATATGCAGAAAACAGACAAAAAGGCAATTTTTATTGATAAATTGAGTACAAACAGTCGTTATTTTACATATGAAAATTGCCCTATATTTAACTTCTGAACAAAATAAACAAGCAACAATCTACGAAAACTACGTACAGCAAAACACCAAACAAAAAGCAAAAAACAAAATTATATTGACATATGAAGCTCATTCTTCAGGGTCAGACTCCAGCGGCTCAACCTCTAGCTGCTCATACAGAATTGGCTGCTCCAATGTCACATTAGCGACAACCAGAGCTTTGAGCCAGCTATGTTTGAAGCCCCGATTTTTGAACTTAGGCACTTCCTCCACGTATTTTTCTAAAGCGGCGTTCTCTCCGGCTTGGAACGCCTTGGAGATCTCAGAGTCGGCGATTTCTTTTGCCTTCTTCGATTCTGCCAAGTCGGCCTCCAATTTGGCAATTACCTCATTGGCCAACTTGAGCGCATCCTCGCTCGCGTTTGCCCTCTCTTCGGCGGCCTGCCTGAGTTAATTTGAACATTTAGCCTTTTCTTCCTCGACCTTGGCCCTGGCTTGCTCTTCGGCCGCTTTTTCCCGCCTCGGATTCGGCTCTAAAGGAGGCCTCTTCAGCCTTGCCCTTTTCAGTTTCGAGTTCGGATTTGAGCAAGCCGATTTGCTTGATGACGTCATAATGACAGCGGCCTATTTCTGCGATCCTGCCCGCCGCCTGTAAACAAAGGATTAATAAGATAGCTGGCATAAAAAGGAATGGAATATTGTGTATTAACACCACATCTGGCTCTGCACAGAACGATGCTCTATCAATCGGCAGAGAAATCGACGAGGCCACGCTTAAGGCCAGAGTGGTGTCTTTTAAAGCCGAAGTATCTGAAGCAACCGACACATTCTTTATTTTTGGTTATATGATAAACGGCGCAACCAAGTTCGACTCTTCTACGCGCGGCCGTTTATCAGTTTGGTTTTTCTGAAGAATCGACTTCATGCTCGGCAGGGCGTTTTTCCCCCCTCTATTCAGCCACAAGATTGTCCGACTGATCAATGATAATTTGCTCCGTTTCGACTATAACAGTCTGCTCCGTTTCTTCAGCAGGAGCAGACGGCAAAGACACAGCCACAACAGGTGGGGGTTCAGACCTGGCGGCTTCGGCCCTCCTTCGGGCTGCCATCTTCTCAGCGTTCTTTTTTCTAGCCATTTGCGCAAGCGGCTCCCCAGCCATGTTCTCAGGATCTGTGCCGGAAAGATCTCCTAAGCCGGTGAAAATATCATCTTTAAATGACATGTCGACTTGGCCTGAAGCAAACGAAAAATTGAAGCCGACTTCCTCAAAGGCCAAATTAAGAGTGGCGTCAACTTCCTCCCCTAGACTGTCAGATCTGTCCAAGTTGGACTGATTCGGTTGTTCAACGACTTGTTCGGCAACCTGCTCAGCGACTTGCTCAGAATCCGAAGCTTCAAGACCAATCTCCCTAAGGTTCTTGAAATTTGGGAAAATGAGTATCGTGAGCTGCTATTCTCCTTTTGGAATCAGGATGTGATCACCGACCAAAAAAATAGCGTACGTCGGCTCGTACTGCAATAAGATATGAGCAGCTCTCCCTTGCTTTTGGAGGTTTGGACGGCCGAAGAATTGGAGAGCAATTTTGATTTGTTAAAGCAAAGCATCGTCGGCCGAGACAAGTACTTTTTTCAAATCGTTACATGCACAAATGAAACGGTTAGTATGCAGTTTAAGCCGAATAAATGTATAACAAATGTGCATAGAAATGGGACTATACGGCCACCTGGTTCGCTTTTTTGTCTAGGCACAGGATCTAGGCGATCTTCGCCTTCGCCGAATTCCCAGTTGCCTCGAACAACGACCATTACATCGTCAACACACTTGCCAGAGCTGGCAAGTATAGTCACCAGATGGTGATCAATGTCCTTGGCCCTAAGAAAGTAACGTCCCTGCCGACCAGATGATTTCACCAAGGCATAATAATGCCGAATAGCAGGGATACCTAGATTAATCCTAAGTCGGCGGTTTAGTTCTACTATTCCCATTATGATTGGGTAAAAGTTTACATTGGGTTGTGAAGGGAAGTAGACCCCAGTAACGAAGGACGACCCTCAAAAATGGATGAACGGGGAAACAGACTTCACCATCAGCGATTGACAAGAGAGGAAAGATGATCGTACTCTCATTGGTCCTCTCCATTGAGTACGCTATCTACCAGAATTGACAGATGGACGTCATCTGGAATGGAAAAATGGTGTCGAAAAGCGAAGACACGATCCGCGAAAAGAAGAGATTTCAAATATTTCGCCATCCGAATCAGAATAGAAAATACTCTAAACTAAAAACAAACAAGAAAATGGGAGTTGGAATGAGGAAGAAATGCAAGGCATAGAAGAACTTACAGGATAGAGAGAAAAGGACAATGGGGAGCAGGTGGAAGTTGCAGCGGTCGTGAAGTTACAGAGGTGAATTCGAAGGAGCTTTGCAAATTCAAAAAATATCCGAAAGGACAGCTCGGCTTCATATCGCATTAAATGAACAACGCGTACAAAGGGACGGGAAATTGTAATGATTTCTAAACCATGGTCGTTCTAACGCTTCGGTATTGGAAGGAGTGCAAGCGCCGTATTTTTGATTTTTCATATATTAAAACCAAACATGCCGAATAATTGGCTTTAGTCGGATGTTTGGGGGGCAATTGTGGGGGCCGAATAATTATTTGTTGAGGAAGGCCAAAGAATTTGAAGAGATTTAGCCTTAGTCGATTCAACTACAATCTAAGGTAAAGTATAGTCGGCCATATGAAGAGAATTGGAGATCTGGCCGAAGACATCTGAATGTTCAGTCGGCCATATGAAGAGCCGAATATGAACCAGCACGCAATCAAAAGGCCGAGTAAACCATCAAGTGCGAGATTAAAGGTGGGCCCAACCCATGGACCCAAAGGCTAATATAAAAAGAGGAACGTCGACAAAAGAAAGGTATGTGAAAATAGATAAAATAACTTGAGATAGAAGCAAACCTGAGAGCATACTAACTTGACCGTCGGAGTGCTAATTCCGGCACCCCCGACCGGAGTGTTCATCCCTTTTTCAGGTAGCAATCAGGAGATCAAGGACATCTGACTGGATACTGGAGTATTTCCAAACCACTTCTTCACAACTAATTACAACAATCTAGCAAAAAGAAAGTATCTCAGTGCAGATATGACTCACTACTCATATGCTTTAATTTTTTTCTAATCGAATGGATTGGGCCACAACAAGAACTTTTATTTGGTTGTAAGTTTTTTTTGTTTTGTTTTGTTTTGTTTTTTATTTTATGCCACAAATTTTTGCTCCCTATTATTCTCTAACTTCGATAGCTAAAGTAATTCAAATGAAATTAGTCCCAGAAACCTTAAAGAAGGATTTTGAACCCCATATTTGGTAACACTTGATTCTGCCAAACAATCTAAGAATACAATTCACAGCACATGCAAACATTACTTAAAACAGTCTATCAAAAGAAAAAGAAAAAGAACACTACGGCACACCCAAGATTCATTGGTCTCACCTATGGGTATGGCTACCAATTTTTTGACCCATGTTGATGCTATGTAGAAGTAAAGAAACAGAAGGGGTTTTAAAAAGCTAAATTTTCTTGATCAGCTCATTACTTCCCGTATCGGTTATGTCAAATGCACCATCATATGACAACGCATTGTTATAAACACGACTGAAGGCTGAACGGAATGGTTCTTAAACCGGATCATTTTCAGATGAGATCCCATCACCATATCATTGTTCCAAGTCTGCTGCACCTGCAGCTGAATCTGGAGGCTCCGCACCACATCATCAATTGATGGCCATTCTGCTCCCGATCAAGCAGGCAATTCCACACAATCTTGACAAATTCCCTCAAAAGTTCCGGGTCTATTAACTCCCCCTAAATAAACATTTGAAAGCTATAATTGACACAACTACTTTTTTTTGTCACAGCATTAATTCATTTTTCTTTTTGATAATCCATTAATTCATTTTTCATGGGGCCATTTAAATGATATCTGTTGGTGACTGATGATTTTTTCTTTTCTTTTTTTCATAATCCTTCGCAAATCTTAATTTAGCTCTTTATAGCTAGATGGATTGACAATTCTTTTAGTTTGCTTATTCTTAATTTAGCTCTTTATAGCTAGATGGATTGACAATTCTTTTAGTTTGCTTATTCGACTAACCATCTAAGAATAACAATTCAGCACATGCAAAGAACACTATTAGGTCCGTCACCCCCAGAGAGGGGGAGAGAGAGTCCCTAACTAATGATGCTATTGTTCTATTTCCATAGAGCATAAACCAAATTTATACAAAAAAAAAAAATAGCCAAATCGCAATATACCCATTTCAATCATTTTGTAAGGTCATCACCTCCTGTAATTAACCATTAGAAACAGAAATTAAGCAGGTAAAGTGAGATGGCCTATGTAACCAAAAGCCTAGCTCTCTGATAAAGAAAAAATAAAATACATGTGTGTGCTAATGATACATTCCATCCATCAAACATCAAAATTTTGGAGGATATATAAAAAGGACTTGTCTTCATCAAAATTTCCACGGTATATAAATTCAGTTCAACTAAAACAAAAGAGAATCGCAACTACTGTAGTTTGGACCTGACCTATCACTTAACAAAGAGGAGGATGTGGTCGGAACTCGATTGCAAATGACAGGGCACTTTAACGTATCATCAAGCCCTGCACTGCTTGTGTGGCATCTTCCGTTATCTTGTTAGCTTGAATGGTGCTAATGACATTGGTTATATTACCCTGGAAAAAGTGGCACCAAAACTTGAATCCCCAGAAAAATTCAACAAAAAATAATGTTGGCATAGCAATGGAATGACAGAGACATCAATAGCACATCAAAAAATTCACTCATCGACCTGACTAAAAGATGCTCAAGATGAGGTTTATATTGTAAGCATTAGGTCCAGTAAACAAGTAACACTAGAAGCCTGAGAAGTATCTTAGATTGGAAACTACCTTCAGCAGGACCAATATGAGGACCAAATGAACACAATACCTTCTGGACAGACAAAATACCAGATACCCAGATATAACCTTTTCCATTAGAATCACAATTCATTCAAAGATATGACTAATCTAGTGGTTGGACTGTGATCAAAGCGAGGCCAATACAACCTAAGTTTTCCCAATTTAAACACTAGTAAACCTAAAATAACCAAATTAATTAACAATAATTTTGAATTATGTACTTTCAATAACATAATTTCATCATTTCTGACTCCTAATTTTCCATAGACCAAGCTGCTATTCACAAAATTATTCTCACAAGTACAAATAACTATATATTTATACAACTCTTGAGATACTAGCATTAAAAGCTCTAATGTAATTAAAAATAAGGGTAATTACACCATTTGTCCGTTTAATTTGAGAGAGGTTTTACTTCAGTCCCTCCCTATAATTTCAATTTCATCAATTTAAACCTCACAAATCCAATTACGTTTCGATGTGGTCCCTCCCTCAATTGTCATTAGCTTTTTGGACTGAAAAATGCCTCATATGACTCACACAAGCATTTTAGCAATACCCGCCCAAAAAGAAAAATAAATAAATTATAATGGTGGTCCCTAGTTATATATTTTTTTTAATTCCACTCATGTCTTTTTGGCTCCAAAATGCAAATGGCAACTAATGGAAGGACCATATTGAAACGCAATTGAAAATTCGGGGATTAAATTGTTGAAATTGGAACTACGAGGATCAAAGCAAAATCTTGCTAAAACTATATGAACCAACAGTGGAATTTACCTTCAAATAATGTTGTCACTTTCACTTTGCCTAGATCACTGGCATATTTCTGTGCAGGGCTAGAGAAAGTACAGGAACAGGATTTACTTCTATTTCTTGTCCACACCCACCAATAGAGATACGAATCTTTTTAATTTGACTAACGAAATGGCCTTGAATAGAATCGAGTGGAGAAGAAGGATTCATGCAGCCACCCCATTTGATGGGACTTAAGGCTTGGTTTGGTTTGGTTCCTATCCACACCTACCACCTAATCTGGGCAAACAAGCGTAAACTGAACTAACACTTTTTTTCCTATTACTAGGTAGGTAACAAACCAAATTCCCATTCTTGTACCGTCAAGACCCAATTCCAGGTGATGCATAGTACCACAAAAAAATATATACACATGTAATATACATATACATACATATAGATTAACTGAGAAAAATATAAAACAGAATAAATAACAAGGATTTGGTCAACATTACCCTCCATGTTGCTAGCTTTTCTCGGAGGGTATGCCATTGATGCATCCCAAAGATGCGCTCAGTGCAGCGGCTAAACACAAAATAGCATTATATTCACCAGTTAATGCTGAAGTTCACAAATCAGATCCACTCTCCCATGCAGAAGCACAGAGAGTGAGCAAACGAGAGAGAGAGAGAGAGAGAGACCGCACCTTACAATTACAATTTGGTTCATCTGATCCATCTTACAATCAATTAACTTTGCTGTGATTGCCTTAACTACCCACATTTCTACCTCGTCATCATTAACCTGCGAAAGAAACTTGCATCTATGTATTGATGAAAGTGTAAAAATTCAAACCTACAGATGCAGGGATGGGAAATAATTTTACCTGGAGAGTGTCCTTGATTAGTGGATAAGAAATTTGGCCAGATTCAGCAGAGGCAAGATCTACCAATGACATCAACCTCATCTTTACTAAACAGTCTTCATGGACAAGACCTACACCATTCAAAGGAACAAATTCAAGAAACAATTAGATATAAGCCAGAATGTTAAGCTCAGCTCAGCTCAGGCTACCTACCAGAAATTTAAATGTGGCAAGATGAATAATTACCATAGCTTTTCAGCAAAGTGGAATTTGCTGCATAAAAATCCAAGTATGCATCCAGCCGCTGTGTTAGAAAGATCTTTAGAAGCTGATATACCAAAGCATATTTAGCATCTTTCTCCAATTGTGCCACAGAAGGCATATCTAGCAAATCACACTGCCATGAAACACCACAAAGAATATACTTTGAGAACCAAAAACTAGAGTATGATCTAGGCTAAAGTAGGGTAAAAATGTGCAACACCTGTGCATACACTCTACAAGCCTAGAACCATAGTAAAGCAATGAACAATAAACACAATGCACATGGACAATCACTTAGCATAACTAAAGCATGCATCACGCATCTTTTATCCAAAGAAAATCCAAATGATTCATCACAACGCTGCTTGACTTCCCACTTCAATCGAAGCTAGTCTAATTCCTCCTTTTCACCTCTAAATCCCATATTCAAAATTCAATTCAGAATTCAATTTCCTCTAAACCCATATTCAAAATTCAGTTAAAGACTGAAATACCTGAAACATGTCAGGTGCCTTCACAAATTCAATAATAGTGCGGACAGCTTCCTCCTTGGCTTCCCCAATATTATATGCATCTTCACCAGAAAAAGTTGCCAGATATTTGGCCAGGAATTTGAAAGAATCCCTTGCTGAGCTGGAATTACAATATATGACGTAAACAATAACAATAAGAATTCCAAAATAAATTAGGAATTTTTTATAGAAAATGTAAACAGAAAGAATTAGTCACAATTTTAAGCATAAAAAACTTTTTCTACAACAATAAACAAGCATAATCCAATAGAATTAGTTACACCTTTGCCCAAAAATGAATCCATACACTTGGATGGCTATACCTTTTACTTTCTTTCAAGATATTAGCGATGGTGCAATAGAGTTTTCTCTGATCCTGGACCTGAATATTCCATTCCGTCAATAAGTTATCCATCTTTTTAAAAGAAGGTATAATATGTTCAGTGACCTTCCCATTGACTGCTAGATCAAGGGCCTTCATGTAAACAAAGAACCGGCTGTACGAATTCTCCAGTAGGTTGTACAGATTGAACATGCTGAAAACAAAATTAAAAAACAAATAAATCCAAGCATAAGATGATGCTAACAAAGGCGCATAAATGCTGAAACAATGATCATCAAATCATATTACATCTTCAAGCGCAGTGCAGGCTTGTCATTTGGTTGTTGGGTGATTTTTGTGGATATAAGCTTTGCCATCTCTAGTGATTCATCCAAACTTTCAGTCTTTGTGACAAGATTGCAAATAACAGTGAAAATGCACTCAAGATCTGCAGTAAGAAATCACAATAGCAGATCTTGTAAATGTAACTGAGAAGTTTACAAAAATGGAAATCAGCAGCAGTTTCATTATTAATTTTACAATATATATATATATATAATGATAGAATGATATTTTTATGCCCTCCCACCAATTAAAGAAAACAATTAATACTTAAGTATATACACTAGCGCAGCTTCAACATTTCTATAACAATTTTGTTGTTAGACTTTCATTGATGAAGGTTTCATTCAACAATATTTATCCTGATCAAGTAAATAACAGCACCATTTCATCATTGATGGTGCGACAATCACATAACATGGGGCAAATCAGCAGCCTGCTTGTATCACAGCATCAAGCATTAAAAAGGACACTGGCAGACGATACTGAAATTTCAAAAGTTGTAGTTTTTTAACCAGATATATTAATAAGTGTAGCAAGATACCAGCAGAAAAATAATAATAATAAAATATAAAAATCCACGTCTGCTGGGTATGTTATAGAAAATTATTGCAAACAGAAAATGTAATAATAAACAGATAGTCCTACGTCATTATTATATAACAAAATCAAACAGAACACATAATTTCGGAACCATATCATTGGTACCTCAAGAAAAGCAGTAAAATTAAGAAGAATTTATCAAAGAAACACATTCAATTATTGTCATGAATCACTAAACAATCAAATTTCCAAGATGAATGTAGAAGGTGATCCATAGTTTGAGATGTACCTTTCTCGGAAACTTTAGAAAATATCAAGTCGGCGGAGGTGAGCATAAGTGAGGCCAAATCCAACCATCTTCCCATCACAATGCATTCCTGTGCTTCTAAGGATAGACTTTTCACTTGTGCCTCCACAACCTAATAATATGAATCATAAACAAGTACAAAATTACAACCACCTCAACACAACACAACACAACACAACACAAGTTTAAATTCCACTCTACCAATAAATTACTAGAATCTGGGTTCCAATACAAGTAATTTTTCATATGCCTAAAACGAAGAAAACTCATAAAATAATAAACGAAGAAAACTCAAATTTGTGAAGGGAAAGAGATTTGAAGGAGAGAGAAGGGGTACCTCGGGGCCGGCGTCGGCCCAGGAAACCTCCGATGTGAAGCGGACGACGGACAGCGCTGGATCTTCCTCCGATGTTGGCACGACGGTCGTCATTCTTTGACGGTAGAGCTCTCAGAACCGGCCAATTATAAACCCTAGTTTCGCCGCACGGAGTTGTGAGAGAGAAAAAAATATGCCCTAACTTGGGATGTCGGTGCCCTAACCAAATCAGCAATGGTTGAATGTCACAATTTTTGTGACTGAAATGGCTTGAAATTGTCAAAACGACCTTTTTTTTTTTATTTTTTTTTTTAACCAAGTTTTTGGTTTTTTAGATAAATAATTTGGTAATTTGATAAAAAGTTACTTTTATTTTTATTAATATTTGTTTATAATGTCAAATCACAATAAAATGATCAAATTATTCTCATTAATTTAAAATATTTACAATTTCACTCATGCAGCACATTTTGCCTCATGAAGGGTAAAATTATAATTTTATCAGTAATTAAGAACCAACTTCCCAAATGAAAAAAAATACAAAAAAAACTAATTTTTAACTTTTATTACAAACCAAATTTTTTTTCTAAAAGTCAACTTTCCAAAATGGCACTTTGTTGAATATATTAATGATCTCAAATCAATTATCTCAGTAAAATTGGGTGAATGAGAAAATATGAAATTATGGGGAAAATCACTAAGAACATCTCCAACGGTTTACTTCTTTTTTCATCAAATCTGAGTCAAAAATGATTCATTTCACCAAATCTGATATCACTCACTCCAACGGTGCATCAAATGTACATCAAATGTCGTGGGGCGACCGGCTGGTCAACCGGTGGGTCGACCTGTATGCGTAAAATGCTATTATTTTTGTTTTACCCTTTTGAACGGTTTGAACCCAGCTTTCTGAACCAGGGAAGGGGGCGACCGGTTAGTCGACCGGCGGGTCGACCGGTCAGCCTATTTTTTTATTTTTTTTTTCTTTCTTTGTTTGTTTCCCTCCATTTCTGTTCCCAATTGTTTTTCCTATTTCTTTTTCCCTCCATTACATATATGTCTGCTATATGGATTATGCTCTCATATAAACCTATTATCCATATGCCAGACAAATACGATCATACCTTAAACAAAACAAAGCACCATAAATACCTTGAAATCCATGATATTTACTTCATTTTCATCCTCCTCTTCTTCATCTTCCTCTGATGATGAATATATCGTCACACTTGTAGGAGCTTATGAGCAGAATAATACTAGTATGCTTCAGATTCTTAAGTCAAGTGATAGGTCAAAGAAGATAGGTGGTTCTGTTATAGGTCATAGATATATACACAGAGATAGAAGGCAGGGTCATGACAGATTGTTTGCAGATTATTTTGCTGCAAATCCAGTGTATTCACCTACAATATTTCGGAGACGTTTTCGAATGCGTCGTCCTTTGTATCTACGCATTTTGAATGCAATCCAAACACACAATTCATTTTTGTTCAAAAACAAGATACAGCTTATGTACTTGGATTATCTCCCCTACAAAAAATGACTGTAGCGATGAGAATATTATCATATGGTGTCGCAGCAGATGCAGTTGATGATTACATTCGTATTGGGGAAAGCACTGCAATTCAAAGTTTGCAACAATTTTGTAATTCAGTGATTGAAATATTTGGAGAAGAATATTTGAGATCCCCGACGCCAACTGACATTGCTAGATTACTTGCTGTTGGGGAGGTTCGGGGGTTTCCTGGCATGTTGGGAAGTTTAGATTGCATGCATTGGGAGTGGAAAAATTGTCCAAAGGCATGGCAAGGTCAATACGTAGGCCATCAAAAAAAGCCAACCATTATTCTTGAAGTAGTAGCATCTTATGACTTATGGATTTGGCATGCATTTTTTTTAATGCCTGGCTCACACAATTACTTGAATGTGTTGGACCGATCGCCTTTATTTTCTGATCTTGCACAAGGTAAAGCTCCCCATGTCCATTACACAATTAATGGACATAATTACGATATGGGTTATTACCTTGCTGATGGTATATACCCTCAATGGGCAACATTGGTTCAAACAATTTCTTCTCCCCAAGGAGCAAAGAGATAACATTTTGCAATGATGCAAGAGTCTGCCAAGAAAGATGTAGAGCGGGCATTCGGAGTCCTTCAATCTCGATTCGCAATTATACGTGGTGCTGTACGTTATTGGGATTCGAAAATGCTTGCCAACATAATGAAGAGTTGCATCATATTACATAATATGATTGTCGAATATGAGAGGGAGGAGCACCTTGATTTCAATTATGATATTGCATCAACCAACACACCAGTGCAACTTTCCTCTACTCCTACCAATGACTTCCAATCATTTCTGTCTCGTCATTTAGGTATTAGAGATAAGGATGCGTATCATGCCCTTCGTAATGATTTAGTAGAACATATGTGGTCTTCGTGGTGAACACTAAATTAACCACATCAATACATGTAATTTTGGTTTATACTTTTGGAATGAAGGTTCTCTTGTTTGTAATATTTATTATGATGCAGTATATGAACTAAGTAATTCAGAAGTTATGTGATGATGTCCTGTTATCATATTCAATCTTTAATATTCAGAATTGTGCAGTGTATGAACTAAGTATATGAACTAAGTAAAATAAAAATGATTTTCCTAAATTCTATGTTGATGTGCCACAAATGATAATACCACGTCCATTTATGCACATTTCATAATCATGTCTTAAATGGTACTTTAATAATAATATATTAAATTACTGATGGAAATGTGCATAATCATAATGTGTTCAATTATTGATGTTGACTTGCATAATCATAATGTCTTTTTTACTGATGTTGATTCATAATCATAGTTTATTAATAATGTCTCATTTATGTATTCTTCATTCAAGGTCAATTCTTAAATTACTGCATTGTTGTATACAAATTTATTGATCTTCAATTACTGAGCAACAAGTAACTTAATAATACCACAAATTTATTCAAATTTATTGATGTGGCATTGATTTACTGATATTGATCTTCCCATTCATTTATTACCTCACTTAAAATGCATTCAACATACATAGTTAAAAAATACATAATAAGCCATTCATTTAGTCAGTAGATAAATTCATTCTACCTACAAATCATAATGTCTTCAATTATTTATGCACACATTGCATACGTAATTTCCTCAACACCTACCATTCAATTTACAGACACCACCTACCATTCATTGAATGCATGCCATCTACCATGCCTGATTTTTCATACGACATATGGTTGTTGAGTAGTAATATCCTCACCACCTACCTCAAGAATGGAGCCTCTATATCAGCTCAAAAAACATGGCCAAACCTGCTATCAAAAAATGAACAACCTTCACTGAATACCATTGCTTGTCTGTCCACAGATTGCCTCTAACAACACAGTCAGTGTATTCCTCCATCCACTATCTTCAAATTTGGCTTAACCAAAATCTAATCCCAAACTCTGTATATTCAGTGTAGTATAAGTGTGATTCCACAGACTGAGCAAGGGAAACATCTGACTCAGGAAAGACAAGACCAGAACAATAAGGCAGGGCAGCATCCAAAGAGGTAGTATGTGAAAGGCACGGGTCAACCGGTTGGTCAACCGCCCTGTTATTTATTTTTTTTCTCTTTCTTTCTTTCAGTGTGTATGCTGTGTATTTGAAGTGTGTATGCTGTATTTGTTTAATTTTATGTTTAATTTGTTCAAGTTCAACTTTCTCAAGAGCATGAAATTCATGTTTGAATCAAACTTCATGTTTAATATTTTAAAACATAAAACTGTTCAACTAGATGCACTTCATGTTTAATATTTTAACTGAATGTGTAAAAGGGAAACATGGATAAAATTCTAGTGAGGAAAATGTCTGTCAACTAGATGCACTTTTACACTGCTCTAAGTTACATTTTAAATCAATTTGGTGTATGCGGGATTGATATTGTCCCAAATTCTAAATTTCAGTCTCCCTTCTGCTATTTTTATTTCATTTCCTTAACTCCTAGTGATTTCTGTCAACCAAGACTGATTTCTGAATTTGAGTCTCACTTTTACACTGCTCTAAGTTACATCAATTTTATTCAGCTTTTTCCCATGATGTTACATTCCTGATTATATGCATATTGGCATATGATGTTTTTAGGATTACTGATGTTTTTTGGATTAGTATGCATACTGAAATATGGTAATATTTTTCCATTTTAATATGCATTGTAATATTAAAAGTATATTCGTTTGAAATTCAACAGATTTTGACATCATGCCTAGAACTAAAAGAGCGAGACCACAAGTTGGTGAAAGTTCCAACCCTTCACGACGCGACGAACAACAGCCTCAAATGCAGTCATATCCTATTGATGATTTTCTCACTGAAAGTCATGCATTAGCCTTTCCAAACTTCTCTGCCCGACCGATTGTAACAGGGAGAAGGGTAAATCTTCCATCTCAATATGATGCACTATTAATTAGTAAACTTGAAGCAATGGGATGGCAAAACTTAATTAATTTGCCCCAAAAGGTATATCCATGGCTGGTAGCTCTATTTTATGTTCACCTAAGAGCTACTCAGGAAGAAGATGGAAATTTTACTCTTTTGTCGTATGTGAAAGGAAAAGGTATACAGTTTGATATTCCTACTTTGGCAAGCATTGTTGGAGTTGAGTTAGGTGATGAAAATATTCATTTTCAGACTGAGGGTGAGTTAGCTAATATCGTTGGTAATGCTACTGATGTCTTTACTACTATTTGTCGGAAAAGATTTACTAGGACCAGTTAACAAGCAAGACATTTAAAACCTTATCTTCGGATTCTCCACTGGTGGATTATAGAAAATGTCACTCCAAAAAAAGGACACCATGATGTTGTCCCATATTTTAATGCCTATTTGTTATACTGTTTTGAAGTTGGTCAGAAGTTAGATTTGTGTTACATAATTCTGAAAGAAATGGTACTGGCAAATCAAGGTCAATTCACAGGTCGATCATTACTGTTTGGGGCACTATTAACAAAAATTTTCAAACATTTTAAGGTTCACCTTGCAGATGAAATGGATATCAAAATCCGTTCACCAATTAATCAGTATACAGTGACCCGTGCTGGTGCAGCCTCCAATTTAATGAGAAGTGATAATGCTTCAGAAGATTCAGAAAATGAAGTCCCAGAAGATGATGCTCCACAAGATCCTCATGCCAATTTGATGCCATCAACTGAACAACCTCAATATTGGACTGAGTTTTTGGCCATGGAAGAACAACGTTATAATCAACGCGTTCAATGGGAACAGCAAATGGCTAATCAGGTCAATTCGTTGGGTAGTCAGTTTGATACATTTGCCACTACACAGAACTCATTAATTCAACAATTTGGTGATTTCCGTGTGGACATTGAGCATCGCGTAGATACGATTGAGCATCGTGTAAATGATATATACTAGCACTACTACCCTTCTCCACCACCACCATCACCAGATAATGACTGTTGATGTGTTTCACATTATGTATTTGTATTGGTTTGTATTTTGTTATTTTAAAAACCTTTTGTTGGGTCAATTTGTTATGACATTGGCCTATGCAGTTGTTATCACTTTATATTGTAGTTTTTCATTTTAATGCCTAGTTGACAAAAGACATGATTATGTACATCCTGAAAATGCGACAACAAGGTCATTATACAGTTATGATTCCTCTTGTACAAATCATGTTATAGTAGTCAATGACTTCACTTTAAATATCATTTTATAGAAGAGGAGGTTAATTAAAAAAAAACACATTGAACTACAGGCCAAAGATCTGCCTATGCAAAAAACATGGCAAGAATTAGGTATTGAACTTGAAATATGGCAAAAATACGTATCAGGGGAAATTCATAAAACCAAAAAACTAACCAATACACGTTAGACGTAATATTTTTAAATAATAAAACCAATACATAAAACTCACAAATACGGAACCTTTCAAGGCAATCTATTAGTTGTTCGAAATAAAATCTGTCGTTGAAGATCTTCGTAGTACGCCTTTTGCATAGGATTTAAATTTGTCATGTCCATTGACATAATTTTATGATCTTCATTTCGTTGTTCTCTTTCATTCATCATAGATAGGAGTTTTAGTTGTTCTTCCCTATCTTCGGCCCTTCTTCGATGCTCTGCAGCCTTCTGCGCACGGTCTATCGCCTTTTGTTCATCTCGCTGAATAGTTCTAGCAGAGATAGTTGATAACACTTCAACAATTTTGGATTGGTTAGCAGCCATTTCATCAAATCTACTATCGTGCGTTGTTTGATTCTTCAATTTCTCTTTCGCGGCCTTAGTACCAATTGGTCGTGTTGATGTATTAGATGGTTGTTCGTGCACTGCATTATTCTGATTGGATTTAGAAGCCTCATATTCAGTTGGTGGATTCGAACATGGATCAGTATGTTGCGTGCTTCTTTTTGATCGAAATTCATCCCACTTACAACTTTAGCGCAAAATCTCCCAACATGTATCAAATATGAAGTGTTTTTTCTGTATTGCATGATACATCTGCTTCGCTTCAGTGACCTACAAAAAAAAATTACAAAGATTTCAATAACAAGTATACATTTAAAAAATAAATTTGATATTTAATAACACAAATAAAATTTACCATATCTGCCTCAGTTGTTCCACTTTGTTGCCTCAGTTGAATTTGTTCAAGAAAATCACAAAATTTATTAATTGCCTTTTGTATGGTAGACCAACGGTGAGTCAAAGAAATACGATTTCGATTTGATTCACTGCTCAATTGTGAATTAAAATAAACAAGTACTCATTCCCAAAATATAGCCATACTCTGACTATTACCAGTAATGAGATCTTGAGAGACTACTAACCAAGATCTACATAAAGTTTCATCTTCTATAATTGTGAATGCTTTACCACGAGAAACACGAGAAAGTTCTGAAATAAAATGATTATCACTGTTCTGTGTGTTCTGTTCTCGTGAAGATTCCGACATAAAATTAATATGAGTGTTGTGCTCAAACATTTGTGATTCCTCAAACATTTCGAAATCTTCCATAGTTTAGAAAAAATACAATACACTTACTGAAAAATATTGTAATGATATGAAGCTCAAACTCAGAAGTAGATAATATTAATTAAAATTTCAAGGAAAACAAATATCTAATGACTGAAAAGAAAAAAAATTCACAACATATAAATGCTATTCTGAAAATGAAACACTATGTCAGCTTGATATAGAAATCAGATCTATTTTATAGAGCACATCATCAACGGTAAATTTTCAAAATACTCTGTCCATCTAACGGTAAATTATTATAACGGCTAGTTATGAAATATGTATGTCAAATATATTGAAAATTTAAATTTATATCACCTTTCAAATTATTGGTAATCCACAAATGAACATATGTCCAAAAAAATCAGCTCAAACAAGTTGAAACAACCAGTTCAAACCTGTTATTGCAAACCTGTTCCTCCAAGTTGTGCACTGTGTGGAATTGCCCAACCCGGTTGACCGGGTGGTTGACCGGTTGCTCTCGAACGGTTAGCAGTTCAAACCAACCAGCTGAGGATTCAAACGAACCAGGGGCTGAAATGGTGCACCGGTCGACCGGTTGGTCAACTGGCCGGGCAACCGGTTGGTCGACCGGGTCCTCCCTCCAACGGTCACCAACAGTGTTTTGGTGAAATCAGTATCATGTCGTCAGTTTGATGAATTGTTTGATGAAATCTCAATCTGATATCGATTTGGTGCAACCGTTGGAGCAGTGAACAGTAGCTTTTTCATCAAAATTTGAATTTGATATCAACTTTGGTGAAGCGTTGGAGATGGTCTAAAAAATGATTGATGATAAAGTATATTATTATATGCTTTAATTTTTAAAAATTTATTATTAATTTGTAAATACTTTTTAAATACTTATCTGTGAAATAAATTATCACACCTACGGTCTAACCAATTATAAAAGAATCAATAAATTCCTTTTCAGGAGCGATTCATCTGACAAAACATCTACAATTAAATTCAAAAAAGCATTGGCCTCGGATAATTTGGTGAATAAAAAATTACTCGAATAAATGACTTTTTCTTCTAAGTACGGGATAATCTCAAGGAGTTGTGGATTTTTTTTTACCAATTGGAGCTTTCCCTTAACCACCCCCATAGAAATGGTTTACAGGGTTCATAATTACTTCTCTTACTGCAGGACGCTTATTTAGCCAACACTAGATCCGGCTCAACCACATGTAAATTTTCCATAAATATATTATTTTTATTTTAATTAATTTGGTAACATACAATTAAACAACAAAATTGAAATACATTTTATATATTAAAATTTAAATTGACACAATTTAAATAGTAAGATTAAATTTTAAAAAATTATGTATTAGAAATTAAATTAACACAATCTAAACACTATGATGAAAATGACACAAATTTTGTATTTTGTAAACAAAAAATTGTAATTAATTGTAACATAATGTATTTGTATAAATATTAGTTTGCATAATTCACATATAAGTTATATAGTTTATGACATGGGTAGGCCCACAGAGGCTATAGCCCACTATGAACAACCCAAGCCTACCACTTAGGGCCCAATACATAATTCAATCAATGAAGCCTAGCACTGCTGAAGTCCCACACAGCAATAAGAGCCAATGGCATCAAGACACATGGTAAGAGAAGGGCAAGCCACATCAGCAGACAAAGATCTGCAAAGTTATTGCTACGGCACATCGCCATTAATGAGGCCTCTTACAGCATTTATTGCGATAGCCCCTCTCCGTTGGGACGGCACGCCCTCACCCTGAACAAGGTAAACTATAGTATAGACTTTCGACCAAGGTGACAGGTCGGAAGGGATAACGAAATGATTACCAGAGGATATAAGCAGACGTCGAAGACAAAAAGAAGGTTAAGCTTTTCTATCTCTACTCCATCTCTACACTCCACTTCTCTCTCTCTAACTTGCTCGTCGGAGGGTTCGCTGGGGACTCCCCGTTCCCCGTTGAACTCTTGTGCAGGTCTTCAGGTAGGCTTGGTCATTCGGACATAGGCTTAAGGAGCGTGGATCAGTCCGACCCGTTCTACCATCACGAATTGTATCATCAGTTAAACTGTATCATCAGTTGGCGCCGTCTGTGGGAAATTTCTTACTCCGCGCGCCAGTTGTGCTCATTGTCGCCGGAGGCCCTTTCCCAATAACCCTTTCTTACCACCTGCAAAGGTGGATGGTTACAACTAGATCCATGGCTTCCCACCCCAATGTTCCCAATCACCAAACTGACTCTTCCAACCCAAACCACCTGCCACAGTACTTTACCGAGCTTACCAACAGCATTAACCGCTTGGCCAAGTAGAACCAAGCTTTGATTAATGCCCTACTCCAAAGAAACCCTCCTATGCCTCCCCACCACCTCCAGATATTCCGCCAAACCAAGAACGAGCCCCGACCTACACTATCCAGCAGCCCCATCCGCCCAACTTGGAGGGTTTGCGACCACCTCCCCCAGATATAAACCTACTCCCCGGGTCCCACATCATTCGGTCCAGAAACCCACCCCTGAGGGAGAGGCCAGCAGCGTCCAGCCCCCGTTCCCTTCTGGTGGTGACAACGTCCCTTACTGGGATGCAGAACTTCGAGCCATGAAGCTCCAGCTCCAAGGAGTCATGCAAAACATACAGCACAAATCATCCACCACAGCCAACTCATAATTTGTTGCTTCCATTCGGGACAAACCTCTACCCCCCAAGTTCAAAATGCCCACCATCGACTCTTTTGACGGTACGACGGACCCAGTCGACCACCTGGAGACCTACAGAACCCTCATGATCCTCCATGCATTCCCTAACGAAATCATGTGTCGGGCTTTCCCCGTGACACTCAAGGGGTCAGCTCGACTTTGGTTTAGTCAATTGCCAGCGGACTCTGTCTCCACTTTCCAGCACCTCAGTGACTCATTCCTTAGCTACTTCATTGGAGCTCAGCGCCAGCGACGTCCGGCGACCCAACTCCTCAACATCCGTCAGACCGAAGGGGAATCGCTACGTAGTTTCGTTACCCGCTTCAACACCGAAGCCTTGCAGGTAGCGGAAAACGACGACAAGGTCATCCTTACAGCTTTCATAGCCGGTCTACGGTCATCTGACTTCCTTTTCTCCCTCTTAAAAAACCCCCCGACCTCCATGGCAACCTTACTCCCCAAGCCCAAAAATACATGAACGCAGAAGATTCCCTAGCCGCTCGCCAAGACCCTACTGCCAAAAACCCCACCACCAAGGAGAAGAGAAAGGATTCAGAAACCAAAAACACCCAATACAATAACCAAACACCCTATTATACCGACTGACCCCCCCGAGCCGACCGGTCGGCACCAGCCCGACCGCCCGACCGGTTCGAGCGGTACACACCCCTCAATTCACCCATGGAACAAGTCCTCAATCAGATCCAGCGTGACTACCCCCTAAAATGGTCCTAACCATCACAAACTCCTTATAATCGGAAAAACCAGTCCAAATACTGCCGTTTTCACCAGGACTACGGCCATAATACCGAGGAGTATGTTAACCTCAAAGATCAGGTCGAAGGCTTGATTCGTCAAGGTTGTCTCAGTCGATTCACGGAAGCTCGCCCTTAGCAGAGACAACGGATTGAACCTATCAGAAACAACCGCCGGTGCACCCCTCCCCGACAACCAGCACAACCTAACCAAGGTCATGACCGCCCTCCACAGCAACCTCGGGCACAAGGTCACCCCGCCCCACCTGTTGGAGAAATCAGAGTTATTTCCGGCTGGCTTGCTTGTGGAGGACCATCCCGCTCGACTCAGTGGGCAGAACTCAGAAAACTAAGGTAAGGCTCAGACAAAGAAGTTGCCACTCTGGACCGACCCTCCAAACAGCCCAGGCAGTGGACCGAGCCCATTACCTTTACGGACACCGACTGCACAGGCGTCTGCTACCCTCATGACGACCCTTTCGTCATCTCGGCCCTCCTCTCCAACTACAAGGTCAGACGGGTTCTCGTCGACAATGGCAGTTCTTCAGACATCATCTTCCTCAACTGTTTCCGCCAGCTCAAGATCGATGAAGAAAGTTTGTCTCCCCTCCAAACCCCTTTGGTCGATTTCACTGGCGACCGGGTGACCTCCATCGGCTCCATCGACCTTCCCATCACAATCGGCGAGTACCCGCGACAGACCACAAAGTTGCTCACCTTCCTTGTTGTCGACTGCCCCTCTGCCTATAACATCATCCTTGGCCGCACTGCCCTCAATGCTTTCCCAGCTATTACATCCACCTTCCACCTTGCCATCAAGTTCCCCACCAATCTTGGGGTCGGCACAGTGAGGGGAGAGCAGACCGTGGCCAGAGAATGTTATGTCGCCTCACTTAAAGAAGTCAAGCTGAAGGAGGCTATGATCATTGAAGGACTTGACGTCAGAGATGAAGACGAGCTGGTTAGGGGGGAACCAGTGGAAGAACCTGTCGAGGTCATCATCGATCCCACCAACCCAACAAAAACTGCCAAGATCGGCAGCCAACTTTCCGCCCAGGCTAAGGCCGACCTTACTGCCCTCCTGATCGAACATAACGATGTATTTGCCTGGATCCACTCAGACATGCCGGGTATTGACCCCTCCTTCATAACTCAACGCTTCAGCATTGAGCCCCACTTCCGACCCTTCCGCCAGAAGCAGCGCATTTATCCGGAGCGCAATACTCTCATAGCTGCAGAGGTAGATAAGCTCCTTGAGGCACAATTCATTAAGAACGTGGACTACCTTAGATGGTTGTCAAACGTGGTCCTGGTCCGTAAGAACAATGGCAAATAGCGACTCTGTGTCGACTACTCCGACCTTAACCGAGCTTGCCCCAAAGATAGCTACCCTCTTCCTCGCATAGATCTGCTGGTTGACGCCACGGCCGGTCATCAAATGCTCAGCTTCATGGATGCCTTCTCTGGGTATAACCAAATTCTGATGCACTCGTCTGATCGGGAACACACCTCCTTCATCACCGACCGAGGTACCAACCATTACCGTGTGATGCCATTTGGGTTGAAAAATGCTGGGGCCACCTACCAACGGTTGGTCAATGTTGTCTTCCATCACCAGATAGGCCGGAACATGGAAGTATATGTCGACGATATGCTAGTCAAGAGTAAGCTCTCCACAGATCATCTGGCCGACCTACGAGAGACCTTCGCCACCCTACGAAAGTACCAAATGAAGTTCAATCCGGAGAAATGCGTCTTCGACGTAGGATCTGGGAAGTTATTGGGTTTCACGGTCAGTCAGCGGGGCATTGAAGCTAATCCTGAAAAGATCAAGGCCTTGATTGAAATGCAGTCTCCCAGAACGGTTAAAGAGGTTCAGAGACTTACTGGCCGAGTTGCCGCCCTCAACCGCTTCATTTCACGCGCAACGGATAAGTGCCTCCCCTTCTTCAAAGTGCTTCGGCAAACTTTTGAGTGGACGTCCGAGTCCGAAGAGGCTTTTTAGCAGTTGAAGCAGTGCATGGCCAACCCCCCCTCCTTTCTCAGGCAATCACGGGCGAACCCCTCTTCCTCTATTTAACCGTATTGAACACCGCAGTCAGTGCATCTCTTATCAGGGAAGATAGCTTGGTCCAACGGCTAGTCTACTACATCAGTCGGGCTCTTAGGGGAGCGGAACAGAATTACCCATTGTTAGAAAAAATGTCCTTGGCCTTGGTCACAGCCTCCAGACGGCTCCGTCCCTACTTTCAAGCCCATTCCATTGTGGTCCTCACTGACCAACCATTGAAAAAGATAATGCAACAACCAGAGCTTTCTGGTAGGCTTATGCAGTGGTCGGTCGAACTCAGCCAGTTTGACATCTCCTACCGGCCTCAGACAGCAGTTAAGGGGCAGGCTGTTGCCGATTTCATCCTGGAATTCACTAATCCTACTCCAACCACAGCTCATCCGCCTCCACCACCCCCAACCGAGCGAGAAGACCCTCACTCTTGGACCCTCAACGTCGACGGATCATCCCGCAAAGAAGGCAGTGGAACTGGTCTTATCCTCACCGCCCCTGACGGTGGTTATTTCAAGTGTGCTCTCCGCTTCTTGTTCGATGCAAGCAATAATGAGGCCGAGTATGAGGTATTGATAATAGGTCTCCGCCTAGCCAGAGACATTGGTGTCAGCCATATCCAAGTGTTCAGCGATTCCCAGCTTATTGTCGGCCAAATCAAGGGGGAATTCGATGCCAAGGACGACACAATGCGGGCTTACAAGGACATTGCACTCCCTCTCGTTCGCCTCTTCAGTAATTTCCACATGAAGCACATAACTCGGACAGCAAACTCCAAGGCAGATAAAATGGCTCAGTTGGCTTCGGCAGACCAGTCAGACCTCAACCACGGTGTTCGCCTCGAGTACCTGACTCACCATGCCATTTCCCCAAACCAACAGCAAGTCTACTTTCTCCAAAACGAACCTATCCCCTAGGCGGCCGATATCTCTCTCTTCTTGACAACGGGGGAACTGCCAGCCGACAAACAGCAGGCCGCCAAAGTTAGGGCTCGGTCGTCCAACTACATTCTTGTCGGCGACCTCTTATACAAACGTGGTTTTTCACGCCCATACCTCAGATGCCTCAATCCTGCTCAAACAACCTACGTGATGAGGGAAATCCATGAGGGTATCTGTGGTAATCATTCGGACGCCCGGTCTCTAGCCCACAAAATACTTCACACTGGTTATTTCTGGTTTACTCTTAATTAGGATGCAACAGACTTCGTGCTTAAATGTGATAAGTGCCAGCGTTTTGCCAACATCTCCCATGCTCCTCCTACAGAATTAATCATGCTTTACAGTCCCTACCCATTCGCCAAATGGGGGGATAGACCTAGTCGGCCCATTACCCATTGGCCGAGGCCAAACCAAATTTGCCATTGTCGCCATTGATTGCTTCACTAAATGGGTGGAGGCAGAACCCCTTGCCACAATTACCGAGCAGAACACAACCAGATTCATTTGGCAGTCGATCATATGTAGATTTGGCATCCCTCAAGCCGTCGTCTCCGACAACGGCAAACAATTCGACAATGCCAAGTTCAGGAAATTCTGTGCAGAGCTTCAAATCCAGCCATGTTTCTCTTCCCCAGGTCATCCCTAAGCCAATGGTCAAGTTAAGGTCACCAACCGTTCTCTTATGAAGATCATCAAAACCAAGTTGGAGCTGCTAAGGGACTCTGGGCTGAGGGACTACCGAATGTACTATGGGCCTACCGCATTACCGCTTGGCCAGACTGAGCATAAAAAGCCTCAGCCAGACTGAGCATGAAAAGCCTCAGCCAGACTGAGCACGAAGACCTCGGCTGGACCGAGTTACTTAAAGCCTCAGCCAGACTAAGCACGAAGACCTCGGCCAGACTGAGTTACTTAAAGCCTCAAGCCAGACTGAGCATAAAAAGCCTCAGCCAGACTGAGCACGAAGACCTCGGCCAGACCGAGTTACTTAAAGCCTCAGCCAGATTGAGCAAGAAGACCTCGGCCAGACCGAGTTACTTAAAGCCTCAGCCAGACTGAGCATGAAAAGCCTCAGCCAGACTGAGCATAAAAAGCCTCAGCCAGACTGAGCATGAAAAGCGCCTCAGCTAGACTGAGCATGAAGAACCCAGCCCGACTGAGCATGAAAAGCCCCAGCCAGACTGAGCATAGAGAGCTCAGCCAGACTGAGTTACTTGAAGAGCCAGTTAATTGTAGCTTAACCTAAACTGAGCACGAATGAAGAGCTCGATTAAGGCCATTCGTGCCAACTTCATGGTTGTGGCATAGTGGCCATACTTAATCAAATTCCAGGTCCATGCTTTTACACCTCTCAACACTCTTTACATTTTTTGGCTTTCATATCCCAACTTAATTTTTCATTTATCAACACCCTTACAACACGATTTACAACTTCATTTTTGGGTGTGATTTGAAACTTCACATTTTTTGACATTCTTACATGCTTCCTTTATAAGTCAGATTGTTTCCTTACTTATCAACTTTTACAAGTCAGCCTCTTTTCTTACAAGTCAAGCCTAATTTGAATAAACCATTCTCATTCATTTCGGACTCACAAACATAAAGACAGCAGTGTGACAAACACAACCTTATAATTTTATTCATTCACAAACTTATACACAAGTTTATTACAGCAATTCAAAAAAAAAAAAAAAAACCAAAATTCTTAGTACAATTTTTTCCACTTCCGTCATTCCTCCTCACTTGACACGAGGTCTTCTTCTTCAACGCCCTCGTCTAGGGGGGTCTGGGCCACGTCGTCTTCATCAATCTTTACACTGCTGAGGTCCAAGTCTGGGAACAGCTCTTCTACTTTGCGTTTAAACATCTTCCAGCCGCTGTCCCAGTACTCAGCCATCTCGTGCTTGTAGAAGTCCGACCACTGGAAACTCTGGATCACTTCATCTTCACTCTTGCCCTCAGCGGTCGCTCCCGACGGGCCAGCCCTCCCAGCCCCCTCTCTCGCCAAGTTACTGGCGACCGCAGCATCAATCACCATCTAGAAGTCAGCAGACCCCTTGAACTGCTCCACTGCTGCGATGTACAGGTCGGGGTATGCTGCCCTTTCAAAGGCTGCCTTGGTTTTTTCTTTCTCCAACTCCTTCTCCAACCTCGCCTTCTCCTCTATTTCCTTCGTACGCTCATCTTCCAGCTCCTTCTCCAGCCCAGTGATCTTCAAGTCTGCTTCCTCATTTTCTTTGACCCACTGGACGCGCAGATCTTCATTGTTGGTCATAGCTTCTTCAAACCGCTCGTTGGCGACCGTGCAGGCATTTTTAGCATCTTCCAGCTTCTTCTGCTTGCCAGCCAGCTAGAACTCGAGCAACACTACCTTGCGGCGTTCGTCTTCTAGCTCCAACTTGGTCTTGAGCAGCTCAGCATAGGCTCGAGTGGTAACATTGTGCTGCACGATCGCTAACACTTCCATTGTCTTCGCCTTCTAAGCCTCTTCCAACCCTCTAGCACACGCACTTCGCGTGGCCTTTCGCCAACCTACAGTCTCCCTCCTTAAGTTCTCAAGTTGGGCCACCACCCCCTCCAACTTACCTTCAACGGCCCTACTTCACCTTTTGCAGCCGCCGCCTTTCTCAGAAGGGCCCCGGCTAAGGAGGTCGCCTCCATTTAGGCAGAACACAACCCCGTCAGCAGCTCAGCCTCAGTTTGCCATAGAGCTTATGGCTGCCTCCTCCACTATTCGCAAGAGGCGATCTGCAGTGGCCCTGGCCTCTACTCCTACTCCTCCCAGCACCCCAGACACGACTGGGACATGGTAAAAAACGGTCTTCAACCTGGCCTCTTCTCCCTCTCCTTGGGGCACCTCAGGGCCAGCTGACCCACTCTCTACTTGCATCTTGGGGCCCATGGCAGTCATGTGCTCTTCTCCCTCTTGGGCCTCTTCCCCTTTGTCCCCCTGCACCTCTAGGACAACCACCCATTCTGGAGTCGCCCCCACTCCCCTCTCCTCTACCTCCTTCGCTATGAGGGTCTCCTCCGCCGTCACCTCCTTCTTCCTCTTCAAGATAGGCTCCTTCTCACTCTCTTTTTTTTTCACCACACCCCACATCTCCTTGTAGGCCCTCTCATTCAAAGGATCAATTGGGGGCGGTCGTGGCTCAAATCTACCCAAGTTCTTCTCCCCCAGAGGTTTGGGGCGTGGTCGGATCCTCTCTCTCGCATTCGGTTTCAACGGCCGGTCTGCCTGTGACTCTTTGAATTTACTGGCCTTGGTGAGAATGGTCCTATCCTTCGCCTCTTGCGCCCCTTCTCGCCTCTAATTCTGCCGGTTCGAGGTCTCCACTAATTGGTTAAAGACCCAACCCTGCGACAAACAAGGCCGACGGCTGAACGAGCTTGTCCATCTGGCGCCCTCCTTTTCCCTCTATTCCTTCACTTTCTTCACTCTCTCCTCAGCTGCTGCCCCCAGTTTTGGCTCCATAGACTTGGTGGGCACTTTCCAAACTGTGCGCACTCCAACCACTCCGTTGGCGGACATATAGAACCACCGCGGCCTCCATCCCTTTATTGATGACGGCAACCCCGCCACCAGCCCTTTCCCTGCCGCCGCCTGCAAAGTGACCCAAGTCTCTTGTTGCCCCGACGCCTTGTAACACGCAAAAAACTCGTCCACCGTCATGGCCGCCCCCTCGTTCGCCCTTGGCCACGCGTTCGCGCAAGCCAGTACAATCTTCCATGCGTTGGGCATTAGTTGACCCGACGCCACTTCTAATCGGTTTAGAACACCCACTACTACCTCTGGAATCGGCAACCTCAACCCTCCCTTCAACGCCTCTTCGTAGAGGGCAAACTCCCCCGGTCGGGTGTTGGATGGGCTCTCCTTCGTGGACGGCAGCTTCAACTCTATTTCTGCGGGAATTTGGTACCTTTCGCGTATACTCACCAACTCCTTCGCGGTGACGGTTAACTTGTCGGCTTTCATATGCCAGTGATCTGGCTCAACCTGGTTGATTGGCTGCACATCCGCTATCACCGTAGACGAACGAAGTCGCCCCACCGGCTCCCCCTCGCTTCCCACTTGCCTCTTCGTCCAGTATTATTCTGCCAAATCCACAGCATCATCGTCTCCCAATAGATCAACCTTCGCGACTGTTCCTTATTCTTGGGCCATCCCTCTTGTATGTCGGCGAATAGCTTCAGATGTTGGTGTGAGATAGTCTACAAAATGTCGCAAGGGTGTATCACTAGCAACGAAGGAGTTAACACTTGGAACGTTTTGATTTTTTGCAAAAAGGTAGGTAAAACGGATAATACCAAAAGCCCAAGGCTTGCCCGTATTCCAAGGGTCACAATTAATTTCCGCCAGTTTGAAAAATTTTCAATAGTCCGCCAAAACTGTCTTTTCAACACCCTAAAATGCCCTATCGTTTCACTTATTACCCAACGCCTAACCTCCCCCACTACGAGATTCTGCCACGTGTACGACCACGATACATTGCTCCCTTCCTCTTCCTTGTCTATTCCACTTCACTTCAACATGTACCACGCCACCTCTCGAGCCCCGCGCCGTTTTACCACCTTCGCGGTCAGCCCTCCTCATGGTCGGTCCCTTCACTCGGCCACCATTCGCGATCGGCCCTCCTCATAGTCGGTCCCTCTACTTGGCCACCCTTCATGGTCGGTCCCTCCACTCGGCCACCCTTCGCGGTCGGCCCTCCTCATAGTCGGTCCTTCCACTCGGCCGCCTTGCACGGTCGGCCCTCCTCATGGTTGGTCAACCCTCTCACAACCCTCATTTTCTTTATTATTCCCTTCGTTGGACTAAAGCTGCACTTGGGAATGGGGGACTACTGACATGGGTAGGCCCACAAAGGCTATAGCCCACTATAAACAACCCAAGCCTACCACTTAGGGCCCAATACATAATTCAATCGATGAAGCCCAGTACTGCTGAAGCCCCACACAACAATAAGAGCCAATGGCATCAAGACACATGGCAAGAGAAGGGCAAGCCACATCAGCAGACAAAGATCTGCAAAGTTATTGCCACAACACATTGCCATTAATGAGGGCCCTTACAACATTTATTGCGATAACCCCTCTCCGTTGGGACAGCACGCCCTTACCCTGAACAAGGTAAGCTACAGCATAGACTTTCGGCCAAGGTGACAAGTCGGAAGGGACAACGAAATGATTACCAGAGGATATAAGCAGACGTCGAAGACAGGAAGAAGGTTAAGCTTTTCTATCTCTACTCCATCTCTACATTCCACTTCTCTCTCTCTAACTTGCTCGTCGGAGGGTTCGCTGGGGGACTCCCCGTTCCCCGTTGAACTCTTGTGCAGGTCTTCAGGTGGGCTTGGTCATTCGGACATAGGCTTAAGGAGCGTGGATCAGTCCGACCCGTTCTACCATCACGAACTGTATCATCAGTTAAACTGTATCATCAGTTTATTTTCTTCAATAAAAAATATATTTAAGAAGAAAAATAATCCCCTTCAACTTATAAACAAGATGTAATGAATAAATATTAAAAGGTTGTTTGGGATAAATTAAATAAGTACACTTTTTGACTTTTTATGAAGTATGAGTTGAGTTTGAAGTGATGTGGTAGAGAGGTGATGTGACTTAAATAAGATGATGTGACTTGGGTTGTTTGGGGTGTCTTAAATAAGTGCACTTTTTGTCTTTTTGGACTAAAAAGTTGAGGGAAAAAATATGAATGTTTAGGTTAACTTTTTGACTTTTTATGGAAAAATGTGTATTAAAAAATTGTATAAATTAGTGTGTAGGGAAAAATTAGGATTGAGAGTTGTGCAGCCGTACATTTTGACTTTTGGTGAATAGTGATAACTTTTTAACTTTTTGAGTAACTTTTTGATTTTCTGACTTTTTTTTCAACTTGCCAAACTTGGCCTTAAGATAATGACTTTTTAACTTTTTGACTTTTTTAAGGGTTGGTTTGGGAAGTGGGTTGGCTTTTTAGCTTTTTGACTTTTTTGGCTATTTTAGCCTGGGCTAAAAAGCTTGGTTTGGAAAGGGCTTTTTGGCTTTTTGATTTTTTTGACTTTTTTTGTGAGAGAAGAGTGTAATAATTATGGATTGAATGTGATGTTTTGTTTGTTGTGGCTAAAATAACCTATTTTATTTTTTGTGGCTAAAATAGCCAAAAAAACCCACAAAACCACTTCCCAAACGGTGCCTAAAATTTATGCCAAACCAAGTATAAATTTTTTAAAAATAATATAACGTGATTGTGTCAATTAAACTAAAATTTATTGATATTTAATATCTAATTTTTAATATAATTTATACTTTTGTTGGAGGAGCTTAAAATTTCAACATTATTTTCAGATTTTAAAGGTTATTTGAGAAGTGAGAAATATTCCCAAAAAATTAAAAAATCATTACCAAAAAGTTAAATTTTTTTCTTTATTTTTTAAAATTTTGTTATAAAAAAATTAAAGAAATCAATTAAAATAGTTAATTTTTTAAAAAAATCTAGGGCTGGTTTGACAAGTCCAAAATAATCCAAAAAGCCAAAAAGTTACACAAAAAGCAAAAAAGACATTACTATTCACAAATAAAAAATATTAAAAAAATATTTTATATATTTTTATAATACAAATCGACTGAGCAACATGACAGTCGTACTTGTGATAAAGACCAGGCCATTATACACTTTTTTGAGCAAAAAAAAAAAAATTACATATGTAAAGCCACAAAGTTTGATGGTAATGTTGGGCCCTTGGGGGCCCACTAAGGGTTTCGTTTTGATAATCCAAACCGTTTAATATGTAGAACTCGTCGAGTAATATATGCCTATAAAAAATCACGTTGATCAGATATCGTTAACTATATGATCAAATCAGTTTTGTATAAACAAAACAGATGATGTGATAGTTAACTGTTGAAAGATATCCGATCCGATCATATAGTTATCGATATCCGATCAACGTGATTTTTTATAGGCATATAATACTCGCCGAGTTGTACATATTACGGTTCAGATTATTAAAATGAGATCCATAGTGGCCCTCACGGACCGACCATCACTGTCCAAACACTTTGTCCTGAAGGAGATAATTATTTTCTATGTAAGACATGCTGGGGCAGCAGGGCAGCCGTACAACTACTTAACTTTCTTCCACAATACACTTTATTTATACAATTTTTTCTTGCACATTTTTTCGACAAAAAGTTAATCCAAACATCCATCTTTTTTTTTCTTAACTTTTTAGTTCAAAAAGACAAAAAGTGCACTCATTTAGGACACTCCAAACAACCTCCTAATGTCGAATTAGGGATATATATTATGAAAATATTTGAGATGTTTTAAATAATATACTCTTTGATTTGATTTTTTATAAAAAAAAAAATGTATAAAAAAATAATAAAAAAAATGATGTAAATTAAAAGTGATAAAAATATATATATATATATATATATATCTATACAATAAGGGAGGAAGGTTTTTGAAAAATGTCTAATTTATCTTAGAGATATATTTTGATTCAATGGTTTAAATTGTCTCATCTCAACTTCAATGGTTGAGATGTCTTTATTTCCCGCCCAAATGCTCTTTGAGCATCAACGACATCAAGATCTAATGGTCAGAAAATCTCTCTCTCTCTCTCTCCTCTCCATCACAAGTACTCATCTCCTCTCTCTCTCTGATTTCAATTTTTGAACTCTCTCTCTCTCTCTCTCTCTACCTGCATCAGAGCCCATCCCGTGCGACGACCACCGACCATCGCGACGTCGATGACCACCAACCACCAACCACCTCTCCTCTGTGTGTCATCCTCTCTCGACGACACCACCGACCACCTCCTCTCCTCTCACCTTCCTCTTTCGTCTCTCTCCCCTTGCAAGGTAAACTAGAACTTCCAACTTGAATTCATGGATATTTTTTGCTTGAATCTGAATTTTTTGTGGGTTTGGTTGTAAAGTTGCAATTCATAATATTCTTTTGCTTGAATCTGAATTTTTTTGTGGGTTTGTAAAGTTGAATCTGGATATTTTTGATATGTGGGTATTTGGTTGGGTTGATTTTGAAATGAGTTTTGAATCTGGATATTTTCAAGGGGAGAGCTATATATTCAAGGGAGATTGAATATATCCTAGAAACATTGTCAGCATCTGAAGCAGAAGGACTTGTTTGGTCATTTACCTCCTGCTATCCTAATTTCACGAAAACTATGAAAAGGTTCAATGTTAGCGGTTCATATACTCTGGTATGTAGTTACCTTATGTTTCTCTTTGATTTTTGACTTAAGATCTGTCTGGTGTACAACGAACAATATCTTGATTAAATCTATTTCCTTAGAAAACTAGATTGTAGTTGAAAGACAATAAACTTATAAGTGTTAACCAAGTGGAGTTTTTCTGTTGGCTGAGTTTTTTCTGTTTATGTGCAACCACACACCTATAGCTCTCCCCTTGAATATATAAACCCAGTTTATACACTCTATATTTTCATAGATTTTGAAATAGATTTTGAATCTGGATATTTTCATTTTTAAAAAGTTTTGGGTCTGAAATGGGTTTCACTTGATATATATACATGTACAGTCCAGTGTATAAAATTGATGAAGGGTTGGAGATGTTCTTAGTAAAATGTTTAAGACCCTAAAATATTTTCTCTAAATTTACTACATAGCAGGGGTTGGGTCTTGGAGATGTTCTTGGTCTTGGTTGATTCCAAAACTAATCAAGTAAATACTTACCAGATCTAAGTATATTTAGGAGTATCCAACGTTACTCAATAAATACTTACCAGATCAAGTATGTAGAGATGTTCAAAGTAATTGGAGAAATGATTTGTTTAGGTTGTATGATGCATTTGAATCCAAAGAATGTCAAATTAAAGGGAAAATTTCCAATAAGTCTTACTTTCCCATGAAATGTCCATTAGGTCTTATTAACACTTGAATCAACTCTCTCAACATAGTGCTAATATGATTGAAGAGGAAATTCTATGGGGAAAATAGGATTTAACTGGTCAAAATTAAACTGGGAAAATTTCCAATAAGTTTACATTCCATGTATGTTTTCCCGTTCTTGATTATCAGGTTATCCTTTATGTTTACTTAACTTTCATTAGTTGTTAATGGATGCAGTTATATTGAATTTATTGATAGTATATTCTGTGTCATTTAAGCAATTATATTGTTTTCTTCTCAGGTTCATGAAACCCCATATTTCACCTCCTCTCATTTCATATATATCTATTGGGTTATAATTTATACTGGGTTTTGTTTGTTTTGATGTTTTTGTGAAGTTTAAGGTGCCATTCATGGGTACTCTGTTTCTTGAAATTAATTGTTTTGTTTTCATATCCTTATTATATAAAAAATGGGTATAGGCGATATGTTGCATTTACTTTCCTAAGATTTGAATCGGAGAAAGAAAGAGAAACTTTTGTAGTGGAGAATAAACAGAAGATATTTGTAATGGGTTTGTCTTCAATTGATTGATGTTTGGTCCTCTCACTTTCTTTTTCTCTACTCTATCTCTTTGAGGAACATGTATGTGTGTTTAGCTAATATTTGTTTACATTAATTATAAGTTTGATTGAATTAGTTGGAAATTCTATTAGGTAGTTTCAATTATATTCTTTGCAATAAAATTTGATGTTATCTGCACTTTAACAACAAATTTAGTACATCACTAAATTTGTCTTTCTTGGGTTAATAAAAATCCCGGTGGTATAATTCCAAAGGGAATGGTTACCTTATGCATATGATTTTTTGCTTCTTTTTTTTGAAATTATTTAAAAAAAAAAAAAAAAATTCTATTAGCAGCCATGCCTATGAGCTTTATATCTTAATAAATACTACTCAATAATCATTTTTGGCACTTCAATTTCCCGTGGGATTGAATTGTGGAGGTGCTAATATGACATTTTTCTTTTCTTTTCTTTTTTTTTTCCCCTCTCCTGTAGGAACATTGCTTAAGATTGAGCATAGTTATGCTTATGTTTCTTTTTAAAAGATATATTTATGAAAATGTCTATGTTACGGATGTGTTGTATAATCTTCATAAGTGTGTTTGGATCGTGGATTTTGATAGGATTATGAAAAGATAGAGGAAAAGAATAGTGAAATGTGAATGGAATATAAACTAAATTATTTCTCTATTTTTCTTTCCCCTTCCAAATCTCTATCCAAATTCATGATTTAAACACATCGTTAGCATTAAAAGAAAGTAAGAATTCAATTCCAAGCCTATAAAATATTCAAATGAATGTTATCTTTTGTTGTCTATTTTGACATTGTAAGTTGTGAGTATTGCACTTTAATTCCATTTGTTGAACAAAAGTATTTCAAGTAGCTCATAATGCTTTGAGTTTTATAGGTGAATGAAATTGCTATTCAAGCCTCTCCATCATGGTATGTGCAAGATTTGGGTATGAACCGGTCACCAACACTATGACGCTCTAATTTTGACTATTCAAGCCTCTCTATCATGGTATGTACAACATTAGTTCTATGCGACACATCAATGGTGTACCACACATTAAAGTAGGTGGTCCTTCTAATAAAATTTCTGTTTTCTCCAAGTGACAGGTGTTTAAGACAATTTCAGTCTCATATTCAAGTTCGGAAAGTCTCGAATCTCTTATTCTATAAGGTTTCACTTTAATTTTTCTTTTTATTTTTTGAGATTGCAGAGCACTGGTTGGTGTGCATTGTTTATTATTTATTTTAAATTTATTTTTTTGGTATTGCAGAGCACTGGCTGATGTGCATTGTTTGTTATTTAATTTTGAATTCTATTTTTTGATTGCATAGCACTGACTTGTGTGCTTATTTGGTGGTTGGTAATTTTTTTATTTATTGTAAAGTATTGATATATGTACAATAGCTTTGGCTGGTATTATTTGGTAACGAATGAATAATAAAAACGGAATATTTTTTATTAAACAACAAATATATATACCTGTGCCTAGGGGTTGCTATTTTTAATTGAGTTCTGTAGCATGTGTGATACCAAGAAAATTGTTGGAAGTGTTTTAAAAACAATATATATACCCATGCCTAGGGGTTGTTATTTCTCTAATGTCTTAGTTTTTGGTATGTTTTTCATAAATTAATTTGTATTCAACTACATTTTGATCTCAATAATTATTTATATCGTGCCTTTAGGGACGAGCATACCTCTTATTCTTTCATTTTTCCACTTCTCCTCTCATTATGAAAATCATTTAACACTAAGGTAAATGATGGGAAGTGAGCATTGTTTTCAGGATTGCAAAAAGTCCTGAATTTATGGAAACTTTGACATATAATTAAGATTGCAAAATTAATACTTTTTCATAACTTGCTATTTTTGACGCAGTTCATCAGTTTCTATAATGAAAGGTATTCAATTTTTTTTTATTTCTTTCATAATATTTTTCATTAAAGTTTTGATAAATATGTCATTTCCTTTCTCCCTCTAATCATTAGTTTTCTCCCAAATTTTAGTTTGTTATTTTCTGTATTTTCATATTGTGTTGTTTTTTTTGCTGGTGGTCATCAATTTCTAGGTTCTCAATATAATCAAAGGTATAACTCTCTCACACAATTTTTTTTATTAATCTGTTTCATTATTATATAATTTTGATAAAAGTTAAATTGTTTGGTTTGTTACTTTTTTAGTTATGTTTTAAACAAAGCTCCATTTCCATTTGCATAAAAGATAGGCAAAATGGGACTAATGAGCAGTAAACCATGATAAACTTTTTGCTTTCATTTGCTTTTTCCACTAGATTATTTTTCTTAATCTTTCTTTCTTTCTTATGAGCTTAGTAAAGGGTGTTGTAGTAGTCTTTGTAGCTTTTCTGTTAGTGGTTTTGGTGAATGTTAAAGTAGTGGAATGAAATTGAATGGATTAGTATGACCTATGCACCGTACACTAGATTTCTTTTCCCCCATAAGAAAGTGTTGGCTTGGCCATTACATATTTTGGTGATTGTTGGGAGTATGTGTTGAAAATTTAAACCAAAAAGAAAATGTGCATAATGAGGATTGAAAAAAGAAAAGAAAAAGGAAGATAAATATAATAAATCTCTTTTTTTTTTTTTTTTTTGGTGAACACACAGACTAATCTTAGTAACAAAATGCCTTTCTTAAGACAATATACGATGGTAAATTTTGAGTTACTTTGGAAATAACTTTGTGCTAAGTTTTGGAATCCCCATTGTCAAAATAAAAATTGATGTCTAATTGTCTTTTAAATTGGTTTTTTAGGATTTATAAATTTACATTTTATTTAAGAGAAAACTAAAGTTGTAGGTTCTTTTTTCTTCTCTATTTCTGTCTTCTCTTTTTTAACCTCTTGGAATATGAGGACAACAAAATCGTGGTGTAGAGTTTTTGTTGTCCCATTGTTCTTCTTACTGGTTTAGTTAGTAAAGGAAAACAAGTGTTTTCATTTTTTGTCAAGTACATAATAAAGGTCGTAAAACTAGAAAGGAAATATGTGAAGAAAGTGAGTTGGACTGTTTGTGATGGCAAGTGGTGTTAGACAGTTTGAAAGTTTATTACATACTATGTGACATTGATTTGAAAATACTGAACATTAGACATTTTTGCTTTAATCCATCTAATTAACTTTATTATTATTTTTCAAATTTAATTTTTATTTTTTTTAATTTCAGGTATCGATATTAGAATGGCTATTGAACGACTTTCAAATTCTTTTTACTTTGGCCAATTTTTAGGGCAACAATTTCATTTTTAAAATTGTCTTAGTTAATGTAATTGATGGCTTCTTACAAAAGTACAAAATAAAGGAGAAATAATCTTGGGATTAATCTTCTCCTGTCCTGTCACGACCCAAACCCGCCCCTATGGGTTTAGTTTCGTAACCGGCCAGTAATCCTAGGATTACCGAAGGCCTCTGAGACAGATTAATATAATATTAGGGGCTAGCGGAAGCAAATAACAATATACAACGTCCATTAAGTTGTGCAGACTTATATGAGACAGAAAAATTTTAAACTTTTTATGTACACATATACACATTAACTTTAAGTCGTCATATAAACACAGATTAGACAAAAAGGAACTTAACCCTATTTACAAAATACACAAGACTTGTTCAACTAAACACGAAAATAAAACTTAAACTTTAGATCACATAACAATAACCACTTGACATATCCGGAACCTCCACGGGAGGCACATAGGTTGGCTGACAAAATAGGTTCTAGGCAGAAGCCTCTAAGCCTGGTCACGCGCCTGATCACCTACATACATAAATAAATAATACAGTGAGCTAAAACCCAGTGAATAATAACAGAGTAAAGGGTTTTTATGAATGATGTCCAGCTCAAGTTAGGATCCAGTATTTAAATCAGAACATATTCAGACTTCAAAACAGAAATAGATTTAGATACATACTCATGTTCATATTCAGATTTTGCATAAGATCATACGTGGTACACCCATTAGCTATCAGATCAGATTGGTCCAGAGACCTACATACATAGTTGGTACCAACGACCATAAAGGTCTATCTCTTGCGCGCAAGTAGCCATGGTATTGTTACCCCCAGGCAAGGGCCACGTGCAGATTGGCCACGGTATTGTTACCCCCGGGCGAGGGCCACATGCAGATTGGCCACGATATTGTTACCCCCGGGCGAGGGCCACGTGACTAAGGGTGCCACAAATACATTTCAGAAAATTGGACATTCATTCATAATTCGTAAGATAGCATTTCAGAAAAACAGATCATATCATACCAGTCGGAAAATACTTAAGTTAAACATAACTTTACAGAGTTATTACTCACAGATGGCTGCAGAAGCAAATCAGACAGACTGGACATATCAGATAAATCAGGCAGACAATGGCGCGTGACCTACACAAGCACATAACATATACACATTGAGATACAATATTACTCCATTGATCAAACTTGACTTTCCTAGTCTTTTTCCGTCTAAATAGTCCGAAGTTTTACTACGCTTATTCTTTCTCATTCAAATAAACCGGGTTCTTATTTCACAAATTCTTTCATTACTAAGCCATTCTTTTCCAAATAGATTGATCTTTAACTTGGCTGCTTAAATAATTACCACTAGATCAATGATTCATTCTTCAACTAACTAATTTATGTTGATTGGTAGCTTATTAATCTTTATTGAGTCACAAATCATGTCTAGAATGCTTTGGAAAGAGATGAGGATAAAAATATGAACTAAATGCAACTTTCCAAAATATGCTGAAAATGGGCCTCCGCTCAAGCGCCACTTTGGTAGCTCGAGCGGACTGTAAAATTTGAAAACTTCTGGGAGTTTGATTTCCACGCTCGAGCGAGACTTTCCTCGCTCGAGCGGACAACGTAAATTCTGAAAATTCCAGAATTGCAATTTAAATTCAATTTGGGTAATCAAAGCCTCAAAACATGTATTTTTTGTACACAAAAACGGAGAACCACTGTATGATTTAGTAAACACTTCCAATTAGAAAATATTCATTCAAAATCATGTTCCAATTGCCCAAATTTAGTTTTAATTCATCTTATTAATATCAACCCACAATTCTAAGATATAAATTAGGCTTTCCAATTTTTGAAATTGCATGATGCATGTGTGATTGAAACTCAATTTCATATAAGACAAATAAATTCAAACCGAAAATGGTTATTTTCAAATTAACTTCTATGATTTTGAATCTAATTCAATTCTTACACCATTTTACTAATTCCTTTTAATGTACATGAAATTGAAGTTATAGGACCCTTAGAAAAATATTTGCATGTATGATATTAAGATTAAAACTAATTAATTTTCTATATTCAAAATTAAATCAATGTTTAATTTTCCATAAACTTGATTTTTCTTATAAAATTTCTTCCTTCTTCACTTCAAAACATGAAATTGTTTACCTTAAATTCCTCAAAATCCAAGATGCATGTATAGAACACTTATCAAATCCAACCAATTTTACATTATCAAGCTCAATTTATAATTTGACTTCTTAATTTATATCACAATTTAATCTCAAGCTCATAAACTTTAAAATATGAATTGAATTCTAAAATCTTGAAAATTTACCATGCATGTAATGATAAACCTCAAATATGTGAAGGATGAAGAAAATCAAACTCAAATATTTAATCACAACATCAATTCCTTAATTATCAACCTTAACACAAACATTCTACATTCTTTTCTTATGTCATGAAATTAAACCCAATTACCCTTTAATTTCAGCTTGTAAATAAATCATCTATAAAATTTAAATCTCAATTTCTTACCTTAAGTCTTCAAATTGATAAATTTCTTGGCAAATTCTTGAACTTTTCTTCACTTCTCCACTTTTCCCTAGGTTTTCCCTTAGCTTTCCTCCTCAATTTCCAGCAAATAAGTTCCAAGAATTTTTACACACTCTCCCTCTCTCTCGGCTGTTTCTCTCTCTCTCTCTCTCTCTCTCTCTCTCTCTCTCTCTCTAATTTCCCTTAGCAGAACGAATGAAATACATACTCCCTTTCTTCTTTTGTTTCCCTTGCTTTGATAAGTTTTGTTTTTGCCTCAGCACAATGAGCTCTCTCTTTCTTTAAATGCATATAAAACATGAAGACCCACTAACACTCAAACTTTCTAGAACTCTCTCAAAACCTCAACATACCAATTAATTGGGTAGAATTAGATTAGTATAATTATATAACAGTTTAATTAAACACCACTTAATTTTAATTAATCTTGATTAATCCTAACTAATCACAAGTCCAACATATTTAATTAGCCGAATAAGTCTTTGGTTAAGGCCCAATTAATTATATTTAATTTTACCAATCTGAATCAGATTTTTAGTCAGACTCCCAAAAGGCTCCAAATATTAAATTGAACTTATTATCATCATCAATTTTGTTTTCTTAAATTATTTAGGTCTTCAATTTCTGATCAGACTCCAAGTTTCCGTCAATTAAATTACATATTCAAATAGGACACCCCATAAATAAATTTAATTCGCAATAATCACAATTCTCAATCTTCATAATTTAATTAGCTTAATTAACTCCAATTTGGATCTAATTAATCGAACCTTAATTTTACTAAATTGGAACGAATATTTAATTAAACTCCCAAATGGGTCCATAATTAATATTAAATTGACTCAACTTCTTAATTTCACTTCTTTAAACCATTTGGACCCTTAATTTCCAATTCAAAAAATAACACTTAATAGAACCTTAAATGAATCAATCTCCACACTTTTTGTGAATCCCAGATTAAATTATAATAATTGGCATTTAAATTTCAAACCCTCTTAATTACCCAAGTACTAGTCATTATACGTGATGGGGTCGTTACATGTCCATTCTTCTCCTGTCCAATTTTATTACGGGTATACACTATCATCCCAACATTAATCTTGGGATTAATCTTGGGACAAAATGTTTGGAGATCTTGGGATTAATCGCAACATCAATTTTATAGCAACTGTCATCCCAACATTAATCTCAAAATGTTGTCATTGGGGTTTGAAGTAATATTTTCATGTCATAGAGAAGAGATATTATATAAATTTTTCTTTCTTCTTCACAATGTTTTATTGATTTTGCAATGTTTGTTTTAATGATAGAAGAGTTTTCTTTTTCAATGATCTATTGTTTGATTGTTTTACCTGTTTTAATGATAGAGGTTTATTTATTTTCTATTTTTTTAATTAAGGTGTGAATTGTTTTACCTGTTTTAAGATATTATATAAATTTTTCTTTCCTCTCATTGTAATATACAATTGTTAATTTCTGAAATTCCTTGCTCTTTCATTTTTGATTTCATTGTTTTTACCAGTTACCAAACAGAAATTTTTACTCTAGAGCAGGAACTAAACTGATTCTCACCAAGGTAATATCTTTCTCCTTCTCCTTCTGCTCTATTTTGTTACCCAAAAAAGGTATTATGGGTTTTTAATTCTTGGAACTCTAGAAAATGAAAACATCAACATCATTTTGATAGGTAAGAAAACCCACCATTTTGATAGCAATTTGTTAGAAACCTTTTTTTATTCTTCAAGTCACTGCCTCACTTCTTCGGGGTTTGTTTGGTTGCTCACTTCTAATTCTGTATAATCTGAACTGCTAACCCCAAATCTTGGCAAAACTTTACCTTTATGAAACATTCATATATGTGGATGTATGCTTAAGTATTATTTGGTTGTAATCTTTGTTTAAAAAAATAGTATAGTTAATTTTATTTAATGAACCTGGGTTTAATTTTAGTTAGATTTTCCCATTAACATTGATTTCAAAGAAGCAACTAGAACCTGTTTTTGAGTTTTGAGATCCTTGGGTTTCTTTACTTTGGTTCTTCTATGTTGTGTGCTTTTGGATGATTCATGTAACATTTTTTTAATTAAGATAGTATTGTGTTATGTATAGTTCACAAGTTGAGGCTCAATTTTACCATCAATTGGTCAACTGACTTGACAAGATCGGATGAAAAAAAACTCACCCGCTTCTAATCGAATTATGATTTGCAACCCGTTTGGGATTTATGGTTTGAATGAGAGTGAAAAAAAATTGAGTCGACTCGGCCCTTTAACTCTTTGAGGTGGGTGTGTAAATGAACTCTTTGGGGGGGGTGTGTAAAAAAAAAATAATTTAAAGTTTGTTTCGAAATTATAATTTTTAATTAAAAATTAAAAAATCACTATAAAATATTTTATCATTTTTTTTAAAGATTTTTTTTGGGGTCAAAAATTAGAAAATTAACTAAGTTAGCAATTTTTAAATAGAGTCTAAATATAGTTGAGAAGAGTTTTATTGGACATTTCAATGGTTGAGATCAGTTTTATTCAGTTGGGTTATGTTAGATTTTTTTGGAAGAGGGTGTGAGAATCAAGGAGTTCTATTTGGGTTTTCTATTTGTGTAAAATGTGATATGATTTGTGTAAATGTGAGGGTCTGAGAATCTAGCATTTTTATTTGGGTTTTGATACGATAATCTATTTGTGTAAATGTGATATAGTTAGGATTTGAAACTCCAAATGAAGCCCCTCCTCTGCAACAAAGCACATAGCCTTACAAAGAAACCCAGGTAATATTTTATTTTTTTCTTATCAGCCCAGAAACTTTTCTTGCTGCAGAAACTTTTCATCCCATAAACTTTTCTTGCTGGTCTTCTCTCTCTATTATAGATGGGCTACATTCCAGTGTTTGTGAATGCATAGGACACATTCCAAGCTCATCATTGGTTAGTTGTATACATATGTGTCAAAACCTTTTAATAGTAATTCTGCTAACTATGTCTCTGTATCTAATTTTTGGCTTGCTAATCAAACATGCACACACTTACCCTTTTTTCTCTCTTTCATTTGCAATATTTTTTTTGGTTCGGCAACCCCATGCTTTGCCATGCAGAAATCTGCAACTGACTAATTTCCTCTAATTTATAGCAATTTTAATATAATAAAAAAGAATTAGTTTCAACCAAACTATTAACATACAAGATAACAAAATTCATCCACTCTTCATCCACTTTTCATGAGATAACATACAAGATAACAAAATTCCAAGAAATTGTAAGTAATTGAAGCACACAAAAAAAGGAACTCATATCCTATCGCGCTTCCATTATAGAAATGGTCAAATTATTTAGTGAACAATCTTTCGACGTGCCCTCATTTGAAGTTATCGTGAATAATCAAGCAATGTATTCACTGTGTATATATATAGATACTAGGATTCTATGCACACACAAAAAATGTATAATAATCTTGCATGGGTGATTTAAGGATAGTTCAAACCCCAAAGGGCAATCAATTACATGTTTAAATTACAAGATTATTACGTTAAAAAAATTACAGAGAATGATAAGATTGGTGGTTGGCATTTGAAGGGGTAAAATGAAAATAGCAAAGATACACAGAAGAGGAGATTGAGAGATTACAAAGAGTACAATTGAAATGTTTGCATAGAAGAAGGCAAACGGTGAGGTGAGAGATGGACACACATAGATGGACATGAGTGATGACCCATCACTACTGATTGTCCTATATATAATGCAAAGGGCTCCCAGATTGGGGACACACTAATAGACCTTCTTGAGGCTCCTTTAGCTTTACCATTCTATGTCAATAACTCAATTTTTTTTTTAATGTTTTTCAATTTCCAGCAGTGGCTTCAAGACCCATCGTTCAACACCAAAATAGAGGTATTTTACATTGTCTCTTGAATTTCCCTTTCTCTGCTCTTGATCGCTGTTGTTGGTTATTATGTTGTTTGAATTCTGAATCTTGAAGGATTTGTTGTTTTGGATTTGTTGGTTGATAATACTTTGATTACTTTTAAGATTTCGTGTACAGCACACAGTGCTTCCCTTTGCAATAGTCAGCCTTTTATTTGACATGTAACTTTATAGAGATATGTCCAATTTTGGAGTTAATAATAATGTATTTTGGAGTTGAGCCCATCTCAATCTCAATTAAACAGTGGACATTTTATTTCTAAGCTTTTAAGTCTGTAGAAAATTTGCCAAAATTTACCAAATAGGTTTTTGTTTTCAAGCTTCTTTTTTTTCTCCTTCCTTGAAAGTTCAAACATTGAGTTTGCATTTGCTTTGATTGTTGAAAAACTTTGTTCTTTACTAGCTCGCAAAACTTTTTGATTTATTATTGACTGTAAATGAAATAACATAATAGCAACTTAAAGATCGCATAAATACGTAATTAAACTAAAATAAAACTTTTTGGGGCGTTAATTGAATTTCATTTGAAAACTCGCTTATGTTCTTATAAAGTTTAATTTCAAATCCCTT
>JAPPVO010001968.1:0-28445 GCA_030407325.1 Camellia japonica | reverse complement strand
TTATGGCATTTTATAAAATAATGACACAAAAAATTATGTTGTGACATTTAGCAACAGATGCCACTAAATTTTAGTCGCAATGACATTTTTAAAAAAATGTCAGGACACTAGGTAGGTGCAAATTACTTTTGATGGCACTTAGGTGAAAAGTGTCATAAACAAATATTTTATAGCATTTTGAGAAATGCCACTAGGCCAAAAACTTTCCAAGCTTATAATGACATTTTTAAAAAACAAAAAATGCGAATATATTTTCTAAATTTTTAAAATGCAGTAAATGATTAAAAATAAATAAATTAAACTCAATATACACTACAGGAAAAAGCACATTCGGTGACTAAATTTCCTGATCAACAAAAATTTGGTCGCTGAAAGTATAGCTTTCAGCGACCAAAACAGCATTAGTTGCCAAAAGTAAAGCTTTTTGGCGACTAAACAATTTTAGTAGTCAAAAGTCTACAATTGGCGACTAAAACTAGGTTTGGTCGCTGATTATATGGGTTTTAGTAACTAAAAAATTTTTAGTAGCCCAAAGTAAAGCTTTTTGGGGACTAAAAAAATTTAGTAACCAAAAGTCTACAATTAGCAACTAAAAATAAGTTTGGTCGCTGATTATATGGGTTTTACCGACTAAAAAAAATTTAGTAGCCAAAAGTAAAGCTTTTTTGGTGCTAAAAAAAAATTTAGTAGCCAAAAGTCTACAATTGGCGACTAAAAAATAAGTTTAGTTGCCAAAAGTGATCATTTTTAGTGTGGGAGAACTAAAATCCTAAGGTGGGAATTAAATTTTTTGGCGACCAAAATTTTGGTAGCTGAAAGTGCATCTTCGGCGACCAAATCTGATTTTGGTCGGCAAAAGTTAAGTTTTTTAGCAACTAAAAAACAATTAGTAGCCAAAAGTATAGAATTGGCGACTAAAAAATATTTTTAGTCGCCAAAGTGGTCTTTTTTAATTTTGCTAGTGAATAGTTTATTTTACATAAATTATGTTCAATAAAATAATTATGTTTATACATATACTTTTATATTAATATGGTTGTATGTACTATATAAATAATATATGTTGCATATATAATCATGTGGTGCTATAGAGGTGTAGTGGGAAGAGTGGTGTATAAGGTTTATGGTGCGGGAGGTTGGCGGTTCGAGTCTCCGCAAGAGCGGATCAAATTGTTCTACAACGAATTATCGTCATGAATGGCACTTGATAGCATCACGAATAGTGCCTACCATGACATTAAAGTGTCACTGAAAGGTTTTAGTCTTGATGATGTAATGACACTTATAAGTGTCACTAACTCTTTTTTTAATGGCGCTTGATAGTGCCACAAATAATATCTACCATGACATCAAAATGTCATTGAAAGTTTTTAGCCATGATAGTGTAGTGACACTTGCAAGTATCTACCGTGGCATTAGTATCTACCATGGCACGGATACAAATGACACTTGTTCAAAATGCCACAAGACTAAAAAATGTCATCAAACCAATAGTTTTGTGGCACTTTCAAATGTCACTAAACTAAGAAAATGTTGTAGTGTATTTTTTCTAACAATCTTAAGACAGATTTTCAATATATATAATTTTTGGGCAAATATTGTTTTGTGTATTAGAATTGTTGTTAAACAGATTTATCATTGTTAAAACAGTTCCGGTTATAACTTATAAGTAGTTTGAATCTACCAGACATCAATTTATTTTTGGTTGGTTGCTTTAGTAATTACCTTCATACAGGTTTTGAATTTTGTGAAACGGTGTTCATGAACAACAGAACTAATAAATGTTGTTACCCTGGTGTGTTGTTTGATTTTGTATGTACTTATGTTATGTCTGATTTGTTTATTTACGCAGATTTTATTGTGTACGGTGTGTATTTAACCGAAATTGTTCTGGTTGTAGTTTCTGTTTTTGGTAAAACACTCATAGTCCTCTGTTATGAGAACCTGTTAAAGATACAAATTGTTTATGTTCCTTGACAAATCTTATTTGCTTGGTTCTTATGCATGTATTTTGTACAATCGCAAATGTATGAAAGTCATATCTATGTATACGGTTTTGTATGTAGTTGTAATTGGAGAACCATCTTTGATATATTTGTGGTGAATCTTAAGAATTGATATGAATCTATGTATATCAAAATATGAAGAACCATTTTTGAGTCTGTTGGCCTACGTTCATGAACATAAAAAAAAAAATATATATATATATATATATATATAAAAGAGGCACAGATAGCAGATGTGTGTGCACCAAATATGTCAGACAGATGAAACACATTTAACAAAGATGACAGTGCATGTATACCAGATATGTTGCAGTAAAGTTGAATAATATATAATTGTCATTCCCATGAATTCATAAAATGAAGAAGATGCCTTAAGCATTTGAGTCTTCTTGTTTGTCTTTGTAAAAGCAACATCTTGCCTTCATATGAATAACTACAAATTTCTATCTATTTGGTTTGGTTTACATAAATTATTGTTTCAGTTCAAACCGTATTTGGTTTAGATAGAGTTTGATTCTGTGCTTTCACCGACAAAACATTCGGGGTCATTCCGGTATAGTCTTCACAAGAATTGCAACCCAGGCCATTCTTTTTCGTACTCGTCTAATCGGTTAATCACCCGATCAGATCGGCGATGGCGAACTCATTCGTTCGGATCAGAACAGTCGAAGATGATCTAGTGAAGCGAGCGTTGGCGCGATTGATTCGTTCATCGAAAGAGAGGATTGAGAGGTAATAAACTTACCATTAATTACAGAGAATTGAGTCAAGAGGAATATGATGATGGTGAAAGAGAAGCGATCAAAAGGGAGGATTTCGTCTCTCTCTCTCTCTCTTCTCAACAATCGATGGATTGTGTCTCTCATATAAATAGATATTTGTTCATGATTAGTTCAAGGGTTGCCAAGGCCGACTCAGCCTCCCCCACAGAGTAGCAAGATGAAATCATCATCTTGAGATGATAGATTCTTGAGAAAATTTTTGCACCCTAATGACTGTAAGTACATCCAATAGGCCATGATCCTCCTTGCTTTGTCCACTTCTATTTCTAGATCAATCATTCTAGATAAAACACTTATTTCTGGTGTGAATTCATCCAAGATTTGTTTAGTATGGTTTTAATAGAGAATTTGTTTTCTGTTAAACAAAATTTGATTAATCTATTGTGTATTTCCTATGTTAATAATTCAATGTTAATCTATTGTGATTATAACCAAAATAGCTTGGGTTGAAATAGAAATTTTGTTTGTGATTACATTAGTTCTATTTGTACGGGAAAAATTCTTCCGGTTCGATAAAGAGTTTGATATTGAATTTCCTAGTTTGTTTAGGAAATTGGATTCAGATTCTGTTTGTTATTTAATTTTGACGACTTATGGACATCATGTTGTCATGAAATTATTATGGAAAATTGTGTGATATATGTGTTAATTTTTTGGCTGATTTATTTTCAGTGCTAAGTTTGGGATTTAAATAAAATTTGTTTAAAAGTTTGTGAAATTTTAATTAATTTCTGATTGTAATGATGACATATTAATGGATCTCTTTTGAAATATTATATGTGTAATTTGATTGTGGCAATAATATTCTTGTAACATCAAAGCAATCATTAACATTGAAAAATTTTAACGTGTTATTTTAAATAATGGTGTTGTTCCATTTAAATTGAAAATAGATTGAGGAATCTTTTGTGTTGATTATCATTTGTTAATAATCAATTGAAAGTTATTTTAAAAGTAACTTTGAATTTTTGTGAGATAGGATGTCTTTAATCTTTATTTCACTTGTGTGGAAGACTTGATTTAACCATGAATCATGTTCATAATGTGGAAGTTTATCTTTTGAATTAGAAGAGATAATTCCATTTTTGTCCCAAATATTTTTGAATGAGTTATTATTTGTGACAGTAACACTTGTCTAGAAATAAATCATATTGTTTGTGCTAATTTATGTATTATCACAAATTGGGGGGGGGGGAAGAGAGATTAATTAGACAATCATGATTATGTTTGATTTGTTAATCTTGTCCATGTCTACATATGTTGTAGAATTAGACAATTATGATTATGTTTGATTTGTTAATCTTGTTCATGTCTACATATGTTGTAGAGTTGACAATCATTTTATGATGTCATTAATATCATTTTGGTATGCGGTGTCTTATAAATGGATGTCAATTATTTATCAAAGTATTGATAAAAATGTGAACTTATGTGTTTTGACATAAGAGGAATTCTAATTATTCTTTGGAATAATGACTAAAATTGGTGTGGTGACTGATAACTCCGTAATGAGATATTATAAGTTAAAATATTTCATGGGTGAAAGACACTTTGGTAATTGTCGTCGTAGTCACCAATACTGGATAAGACAAATAAGATAAGATGTAAATGTATTTATATAGTGATATTTATATTCTATGTTGAGATTGGAATTAAGGGTTGCAGTAAACAAAAAGAAATTAATCATGGCTAAAGAAATATTATTTGACAAAGTGTTGTGGCCACAACCGGTATTAGTCATTTCTTCTTTGTACTGCAAAAGTAAGTTATGAAGTCTAATTATATTTTAGACAAATTAATATTGTGATTATATACACAAAGCAATTTACATCTTGTTATTTAGTTCAAGTATGCCAATTAATGATATATTCTGATTTATCTCAGAATTGTGGGGGTGTATTTATTATACACTGGCAAGAGAAATTAAGTTTCCTTGGAATGCTTAAAATGTGGGGGTGCTTGGAGGATTTTACCAAAGTAATGGTTCCGATTGTAGGTCCACAAAGAATCTCAATTCTTTCTATAGGACAAAGTTAGAGTAGAAGCAAAAATGGTTTCATTAACTCCTAAGGAACAACTCTATATTTATTATTTAAATTTGAAAATGGGAGTGACATAGAGTAACGGTAAGTCTCGATGTAATCAAAGACTTAATACCGTAGGACATTTGCTTTCAGTTATGAATATTGTTTGAGGATAATATAATGGATCCACTAATGATATATAATTGAGAAGGTCAAACGAAAAATAACAGCCGCTAAACAAAAGTTTGACCAGAAAACAAATGAGGGAAAGTTCATCAAGGGGAATGTGATTAAAGCCTATTACATCAGAGTCATCATAATGGTAGCCCTACTTAGATGACTGGAGATCCCAAGAACTAAGTTCAAATGGACAACTAAGTTATGTGTGGCTCGCCAGAAATCACTAAATGAGTTTAACTTCTATCAATTCCTATGATGAGAGTGATATCTGCAACATGTGTTGTATGTAGGGGACTTAGGGTAAGCTATGCTTTTAATGATCACTTATATCTTGAAAACCCTAGGGGGTCTCTCTCAAGAGGAGTATTTAAGAGACTCGAAATAAGGATCACCTATATAAGTGTGAAGGGGCCACTTCTATAAGAATTGATAAGGCTAAATTTTCTAAAGCACTCATGAAACACCAGGACTTGCCCAAGGCCAAAACGGGCACAACTGTGAGAACGAAACTGTGTTTGGAGTGTGAATTCTATTGTCTTGGTTTACACAAACGGCTGAACATTTCAAGGCATCACGTCCACTAATTAGCTAGTAAGTCCGATAGGCTTTCACTAGGAAAGGTTCAAAGCCGAAAGCTACCTATCCCGATGCAGGGTATTTCCTTAATGTACTCTCTCTTTGTCTGCATGTTGTTGCATGTCCTTTCCGTAAATTTCATTCATGTGGGATATTGTTGGAAAATTTTGAATTTAAATTTACTCCAATAGTTGTGTCTCTTGAGATGGAAGGGTGTGTCCTTTTGAAGGATCACAACCTTTCTGAAGAGTCACATAGAAGTCTATATATTCTATCTCCCTCATTTCAATTTGGTTAGTGAATTGTCATTTTCTTCTTCACTTTGCATTATTCTTCATATTTTCTGAGTCTAATTTTCCTATCAAGAGAGTACATGCACAACGAAGTTCGCTAGGCTTGCAATAGTAGTGCTGCTAGTGCAAGACATTGATCGTTGTATTCTGGGAGATAGACGTCCATTGAATCCTAAGTACCGGTGGGAGGACGAATCTGTCTTAAGGAAAGAGTGTCACACACTCGACTCGATCAGGTTTTATCCTTTTATGTACTGTAAGTTTTATCACGTTATTATGTTGATATATTTCAGTTGAAAAATGTTTGAGGGCCCGAAATCACGGCTTGAATTTGGCTCGAAACGCAAAACGACATCGTTTTGCGTTTCGAATTTTTTTTTTTTTTTTTACCCTTTTCTTTCTTTTTTTCTTTTCTTCTTCGTCTTCTTCGTTTGAACACAGACAAGAGAGAAACAGAGGCGAGAGGCGAGAAAGAGTCGTCGTCGTCGTCGCAGCTCGTCGACCGATCGTCGCTCGCAGCCTCGCCTCCGCCTCCGCCTCCAGCCCCATTTTTATGACCCCCTCCAGTTCTGCTTCTCCTTCTTCTCTTCCTTCCTCCTTCTCTTCTTTTCCTTCTGCCTCCTTCGCCTCTGTTTCGAGCCAAATTCAAGCCCCGGTTTTCGGGCTCTGTACCGGGGCTGATTTCAGTTTTTGATTTTGCCCAAAAAGCATTTATATATTTTTAAATTATATTTTCCTTATAGTTTGGTACTATTTTTTCTAACAATATAAAGTATAGATCAATATATTTTTGTTTTTTTTGTTTTATTTTCTTTTTGGACAAATTACATATACCTGCCTTTATTATTTTCCAAATTACAATTAGTCCCATAAACATAGAAAAATAAAACCAACCACACTTGACCTTGTCCTTTTAATTTAGGCAAAAATAACTAATAAGTTCAATTTTACTCTTTAACATACTATTAATTCTTGTCAAATTTGAATATGGGCAACTAAATCATATTTTTCCTAACATATTTGCAAAAAGTTCATTGCTCCATCATGGTGGATGTTATCTCAATTTTACCTCTCAATTAATATGAAAATATTTTTAATCTAAGTAAAATAATATTTTTTAATTGTAAAAATTATGATATTATATTAAAAAAATCATAAATCACAATAAAAAATGATCAAATAGTTACATTTTGTTTTGAAAATTATTATTGAGTTATATCAAATTTCAATATTGACAAATAAATCTTATTTTTTTTTATAAATTGTTATATGTAAAAAATTTAATTGTCTATAATAATATATTTTATTTTAATTTTATTTTTTTCATTAAAATATGAACAAAAGATTTCATAAATAATTTCAATTTATTAGAAATTTTATAATTAAATTGTTTTTAATTGTTCAAATTAAATGATTTTCAAAACAAAATTATAAGTATAAGATTAATAATTTTTACAATTAAAATTTCAAATTTTAATTAAGTTAAAATTATTTATAAAATTGGTGTTCACATTAAATGAGGGATAAAATTGAGATAATATCCACTATTATGATGCAATGAACTTTTTTGGAAATATGCTATGAAAAATAGGATTTAATTGTCCATATTGAAACTTTATATGACTTATTAGTAATGTTAAGAGTAAAATAAGACTTATTGATTAATTAATCGGTCAACCCAATGAAAATGGAAAAAAAAAAGAGATCTTTGTCTTATTTATTTATTTATTTTTGTTGAGAAAATTGGTAAAAAATCCATTTTAAATGTGCAAGGCATTAGGTCCCATGATTTTATTTATTTATTTATTTGTTTTTCTGAGGAGTACACTATTTGTAAAATATTGTGATGAGAAGTATATTTTGTTTCTAATATTACCCATTAACTTATTTGTTAAAATATTTTTTATTTGTTCAATTTTTTTTGGGTAAACTACCAATAGGTCCTACTTTGGAGACTTATTACCCAATAGGTCCTACTTTGGAGACTTATTACCCATTAAGTCCTATTGATAAATTTATTAAGTGATAAAGATAAATTTATCAGTCTTTTATTTTTATGAATAAATTTATAGTGATAAATTTATCAGTCTCTTTGTTTTTATGAATAAATTTTTAGTGATAAATTTATCACTATCTTATTTTTATAGTGTTAAATTTATTAGTTAGGACCTGTAGGTAAATAAGTCTAGTTAATAGGACTAATTGGTAAGTACCCCATTTTTTTTCTTCTTCTGAGAAGTACACTCTTTGCAAAATATTGTGATGAGAGGTACATTTTGTTTATAATTTTATCCCTTAATTTATTTGTTAAAATCTTTTTTATCTGTTCAATTTTTTTGAACCTATCTGTTTAAATTTGTATTTATTCGTTCAATTTTTTCCCTATTTGTTTAATTTTCCCCCCTATATGTTCAATTTTTTCCTTTATCGGTTCAAATATCTATCAAAATTTTATTATCTGTTCAATTGTTTTCCCTCATTTGTTTCTATACAAAATCCCAAAATCTTCTATACAAAGTCCCAAAATCCTCCAAATCTGCATCTTCACTAGATCACCAAATAACCTAACTCAAGAACTTGCGAGATCTAGAGAGAGATAGAGAGAAAGTAGCTTGGATTTATATCTTGACTGAAATCAGGAAGACCGAGGACACGGCGGAATCAGATTATCACGTAACAAAGAAATCACTTATTTAATTAAATGAAGATGGAGTTAGAGAGAGGAGAGAGAAGATTAGGCGTCTCTAAAACCCTAAATAGAGATAGAGATATAGAGAAAGCAAAAAAAATCTTAATTTCTAGAAATAGATTGGATAATGGGTAGCTTGGTCATTTTCTATAAGTTTGTACTTACAGATTTAATATTTTTTAGCTCTTTGAACAAAGAAAATCTAAATTTAGACTTTTGAACCAAAAGCCCATTTTTTAATCCTTCCCCATCAACTCCTAACACCCCTTCTATCTACGACCACGAACATCCAATGGCCATCACTAAAAACAAAGGGTCCATAAATGAATCCAGAGAGTTCCGAAGAGGACAAGTTGTTGCAGAAGCTCATGGAGCAGCATGGTAATCCACAAATTGATAAATAAGAGCGAGCAATGCTACATAATTTAGACCTACAATGATATGGTATGGGAGTTGTACCTCATATCATCGAGTGTATAACAAATCATATATTATACCATATTAGTGTGGGTATAATTATGAATATTTTTTGTGGGTCTAAAACATTTTCCAATAAGAAATATGATCCTTTCCGCTTTGGTGATCTAACCAGATTTCTTCAGAGGTGGAGCACCATATGTTGGTTGCCTCTAATGCAACCTTAGTTGAGACCAAACCCCCAACATATATATAAACTTGATTTGACTCAGTTTGTTTGCAGTCTTGACTGTATTGTAGTCAATTTTAATATTTTGTATACAAAACAACAAATTTTACAAACTTGTTTTTGCTTAGTTAGTAGTCAAGTATTGTTCCAACACAACTATTTCTTGCAAACTTGGAATTATCATCACAAGCATTTAATGGCCGCCAATATTGTTCCAACACAACTATTCAAGCAAGGAAAACAGCTACGTTTGGCAGGTAGGAATGGCATACACGGTCCCCCCCCCCCCCAAAAAAAAATCAAGATCCTCTACTTGAGGTCTCTCCTTCACTCCCTACTTACAAGGTTATTGGGTTCATTTTTTGATCCAATTTCAATTATCCGAATCGTTCATATTTTAAGATTTATTGACTATATCATACTTATAAAAAATTAAATTAATCGGATATCAGAAAGCATGTGTTCAGAAAACCGTTTATTAAATTTAAAAAAAAAATAGTTTTTAGTTTGATAATCCAAACATGTAGTTTTTAATATCCGATCAACTTGATTTTTTACAGATATGATATACTCAATAAATGGTAAAATGTGAACAGTTCAGATCATCAAAATTGGATCAAAAAATAAATCCAATAGCTCTGCAAGTAAGAAGTGAAGGAGAGAATTCAAGGACCCCCCGTGTCCCTTGTCTCCTTTCGTGCAATTATACATATATATATATATATATAATTTAATTTTTTAAATACAATAAAATTGAACTAATAAAATATTACATTCATTTAACATTTATTTATATTTATATTTTTATATGTTGTCATATATCTTTTAACTATTACCACTTGTCAAACATTACTTTTCATAAACCATATGATATCTATCGTGCCAAATTACCCCAACAATGCTCCACACCTTTCCTGCCTTGCCCCCACCACCTCTTAAATTCCCCCCTTGCTTGCCCCCATACCCCACCCGAATAAGCAATGGGGAAGGGATGATATGCCATGAACTCAATCCTACGAAGACGGAACTTCTTTCAAATTAAAAGCAATTTATAGGAACACAATTAAGGTTTAAGAAGTTCCTTTCCTTAATTTGCATCTTTGTTTGATGCTCATCTTGCATCAAAATTCAAAATTGTACTCCAATCACAAGAGACTCTATTGTCAGAGAAAGAGTAGTGCTATACATTGACAAAAACAAGAGTATTTTGGTGTCCAACGTCGAGGTAGCAACCAATCACTAGGGAAAAATTCAGATATTAATGAAAAAAATATCAAGCAATGAATTACTGTGAGCAAAAATGATGCAGTGCACCAGTTCTGCTATGCTATATATCCATTGTCCGGACCTTCTTGTAACTTCTTATATCAGAATTCTTAGCAATTTGTTTGTTATGAGTTAATATATAAAAATATATATGAGTAACATTGTAGTCATTCAGATTCTAGACCTTGTTGAACCCAACAGCAAGAGGCTGGTCAAGTATTAATGAGCTCCAAATCCAATCGGTCCCATCAAGCTCGTCCACTTTAAAAGACCAAAGATCATCCTCATCTGCAATCTTATTATCATGAAAATTTTGAAGGGTTGTTGCAGACATACAAAAACTGTGTCCGGGAGATTCAAGGGCAGGCGAAGCTGTTGGATTAATACTCGGACAGGAACAGGATGCAAAGGCATCCTCAAATTCAAGGCCAGTGTCGTCTGATTTGAATATCATACCTTCTTTCAACCATGGAAAATCAAATATTCCAGGAGAAGTGGTCATGTTATTACTGGGATCATCATGAAAGCTGCTGTTGAAGCTGTTTTCTTTGTCGTATTCATCGGAACGAGTACTAGTGAGATCTAGCTTTTTTGCATTTTTCATCAATTCTGTTGTCTCCCTTCCTGATTCTCTTGCTCTCTTGTTCCTTTTCTCCCTCTCCATTTAATTTAGTTTCTTGTGAGGTTTCTGTCATACACATTACAAAGAGGAGGCAGAAATCAAGATGACAGGTTATATAAAGTAATAGTATAGATGTGTGTGTGTGTCAAAAAAAAAAAAAAAAAAAAAAGAAGAAGAAAAAAGAAAAATCCCTGGTATGAAAAAAATACTTAATGACCAATATTATGGATTCATCTACCTGTATGCATCCGGCAATGGTTGGATTAATTGCGGAACGAGGACGTAACAAGAAATTAATGGAAATTAATGTAAAGAAAAAACTTGAGATGCGAAGGCCAAAAATACTACAATATACATTTTTGACAGAAATGAAAAAGAAAAAAGAAAAAGAAAAAGAAAAAGAAAAAGAAATGAAGAGTTATTACAGTTTTAGCAGGAGAGAAATAAAGACTGGAAACAGAAAATGATGTATGATCACCATGATGGTGTTTACCTTGAATTGAATTAAGCGCTCTACCTACTTTTGTTTTGTTTCTATTGTGTGGTGCTTGTTGGGAGAAGGAAGATGGGGTGGGGGGATTTTAAGCTTTTTAGACGCTATGCCATTTGCAGCTGAAACCATCTCTCAACCGCACATACAAAACCAAAGCATAAATAAATACACACACAAATGAATGCCCTCACGCACGCCTCTCTCACCCTCTCTGCCCATTCTGTTTTTTTCTCTCTCTTCTTTTGTAACAAACTATGGAGGAAAGAAAGTAAAGGGAGAATGATATAATGCTATTTTTACGGCTTGTTTTGGTTTTTTCTTTCTATATAAATCATCATCTCATCCATCTTCCCTCTAAATTTAAGCATTGAAACGCACAACACAATAGCTATTTTTTTTTATCAGGTGAAAGCTAGTTGTTAGTTGTTAGATTAATAACTATAAGAGTTAGGTTTTACTAAGTGCTTACCCCTTTAATTCAACTCACGTGGGGAGAGTTGAACTCATGACCTCCTCTTAGGGACTAAGTCCTTAGAAAAGTCATGGTGGCCAACTAGCCTAATTGGCTCACGACACACCCACTATTGCGGACGTATTTTTCATTTCAATTTCTTGCTACATTTTTTTTAATATTTATATTTATTTTTTATATTTTTTTGGCTAACTTTATTTGGGTGGTTTACTACTATGCCATTGTAAGATGAGCATTACTATTTAGGCTCAAGAGTTAGACCCATTTTATAAATTAGTGATATGTCAAGAAAATGATTGGTTATTTTCTAATTATCAACCAATCATTTTCTTAAAACATCACTGAGTTTATAAAGTAGGTCTAAAATATATCATTTTCCTTGTAATTAAGATTTGTCATTGATTAGTGATTTATGGCTACATAATATCAACAAGTAATTCTATTTATGCATCTCATTAAATTTTTTATTATAATTTCATCTTTATCTAAAATTATAAAAAAATTGCATAAATCCTAAAAAGAAAAAGAAAAAGAAAAACCATAGAGCGTGTTTGTAACGATAGAATAAAATGAAGTGGGAATGAAATGAGAGTAAAAATGAAATATAAGGTTAAATGGAACGGAATGTTCATTTCTATTCTATTGTTTGGTTGTCAACATAGAATGACATAGAAATGAGATGATTCTCATTCTCATGTTTGGTTATATCTATTAAACTCATGGAAGGAAATAAAATTTTATTATTATTATTATTTTAACAAGCTAGTAACAAATAAATTAAAAATTTATATAGATCAAGATAATGTTGACATTGTGGAAGTAATGGTGTGAGTCGTTGTAGTGGTGGTGGTGGCATTGGTGGTGGTGATAGAAATGATAGTAGTATGGTGTTAGGTTATTGTGGCGTTAGTATTGGTGGTAAGATGGTGTTGTGGTTGCGAAGGTAGTGGTTGTAGCAGCGGCGGCGGCCAATGGTAGTATAGTGGTTATTCTCGCGGTGTGTGATGTTTATAAAGGTAGTAATGGTAAGATAGTGATTGTAGTGGCAAAGGCAATGGTGATAGTAGGAGCAGTGGTAATAATTAAGGAAGTGGTTCTAATGATGGTGATAGTGGTGGTTTTATGGTTATGGATGTAGTGGTAGTGGTTGTGGCGATAGCGGTGGTGGTAGTAGTGGCGACATCAGTAGTAAGATGTTGGTAGTATTGTGGTGTCACTACAATATATAAGATTTTTAGAAATCAATTTTTTTGGTCCCTAAAAGTAAAAATTTTGTTGAAAAAGACATTTAAGGACTAATTGCTATTGTCGTAAAGATAGTCGCTAAAAGGTCGTCTTGAAAAGTAAAAAATAAGGTTTTTAGCGACAAAATTTTGAAATGTTACTAATAAATACACTTTTAGGGACAAAATAATTTGATCTCAAAAAGGTTTATTTTTTAAGACAAAAAATTTGGTTTCAAAAAGATAATAGTTCATCGCTAATGTCCCATTTTCATTGCTAAAAATATAATAATGACACTTTTCGCAATAAAAATATTTGGCCCCTAAAAAATAATTTTATCTCTAAATTTTGGTCTTTAAAACTTTAATTTTTTGTAGTGAGTGGTGGTTGTGTTGGCTACTGTTGTGGTTATTGTGATGGCAATAAGGTAATGGTGGTAGGGTGGTAGGAGAAAGCAATGATGATGGTATCTAAATGATAATATTTTTTAAATGCTAATAAAAAATAATAAAAAAGTTTTATGGTGATGCTATGATAGAATAGAATGACTATTCCTTAGGTTGGAGGAAAGAATATGCATTCTCACATTTTGTTAGAATAGCCATTCCAACGAATGACTATTCTTAGATAAGGCGTACCAAATAAGAGAAAGAGAATGCAAAGCTAGAATGGATATTCAATTCCAACCCATTCCATCATACCAAACGTGCTCTTAATTCTCATACCACCTACTTTCTTCTCACCATCTCCACCACATCACCCCACTACTCCCAACCCCTTTTCCCTTATTGTCACATTTTTTCTTCATTTTTCTAAACAATCTTAAATCTAAAAACCCTTCCATAAAATCCCTAGATTGCTCTTTGAATCTCTCACTCTCTCTTTCTCTTTGAGGGTTGTAAGGTGGTGACACAAAGGGTGAGGGACTGTAGGGTCACTACAAAAAATTAAGGTTTTAGAAACCAAAAATTAGGGACAAAATTATTTTTTAGGAACCAAATATTTTTGTTGCAAAAAGTACCGTTATTATATTTTTAGTAACAAAAATTAGACATTAGTGATGAATTATTATCCTTTTGGGACCAAATTGTTTGTCTAAAAAAATAAACTATTTTGAGACCAAATTATTTTGTCTCTAAAAGTCTATTTATTAGTGATATTTTCAAAATTTTGTTGCTAAAAACTTTGTTTTGGACTTTTCGGGACGATCTTTTAGCGACTATCCTCATGACGATAGAAATTGGTCCTTAAATGTTTTTTGCAACAAAATTTTCACTTTTAGAAACCAAAACATTTGATCTCTAAAACCCTTATTTGTTGTAGTAGGTGGTGGTTGTGACAATGAGAAGCTATCGAGTAGTGATCACGATGGTAAACGAGTATGGAGCAGTGGTCGCAATAGTGAGACAAGCTGCAAAAGGTGGTCACTAGGGTAAGAGAGGGTTGGAGGTGGTGGTCGGAGGTAGTGGTGGTTGTGGCAATCAAAAGTTGAGATTGATTTATTATATTGTGGGATTCATAGCTTAGATGAATCTTAACCACACCATGATGTTTTTGGATAATAATTTTGGATTTGTAATAGGGATATTTAGTTTAACATCGTTCTCTAACTTTTGGTAATTAGAGAGGTTCACAATATTATTTTTTGTAGCTTAAGTTCTCTCACCCATTTATGAGTTTGTATCTCATTCTTTCAGCAAACATTCTTTGTGTGCACGCGCGTGCGCTTATACTTACATATTCACATGTGTATATGAGTGTACAGATCGATTTTTCTTTGATTTTGCTCAATCTGCGACTATTCTTGACCAACATTAGTTTGATTTTGAGATAAATCTAGCTCTAGAATGATAGAGTTTTGATTTTGAATTATGTTTGAGCGGTTCGAAGTGTTGAATTTGAGGAGATTCGTGGAATTTTCACGATTATTGGACAAAAATTAGTGAATTGAATCGAGAATTTGCCTTTTTAGAGATTTATTTCAATTTATGTTGAATTTGAAGATGATGAAGAAAGGTGAGCAAGGGGATTTCTCTTTAAAAAAGGCTTAATCAGACATACTCGTGTTGAATTTTTTGGTGAAGAAGCTTGCGAGGCAGTTGGCTTTCACAGGGTTTGGCAAAATGTGGTGGTGATTGTGTTGTTGTTGTTGTTGCTGCTGATTTGGGTGATTCATCTGATGTGGATATATCATCATCACTGTAATAACCCGGCCCTCGTATGTGTTTTTGTGCAAATTTCAGTCCCTTATTCTGTGCATTTAAATGCTTAATGTAAGATTTTATGAGAAATTAAGCTTATGTACATGGATCTTATGGTTAGAGATCTAGATCTGTTTGATAAGAAAAGAACATATGCTACAATGATAATGTCTGACTCAGAAATTGGAAGCTCTAGATGTCTAATTATCTGAAATTGATTTTATATTTGGAATCAGCGTAATTTTTCGGTAATAATAAGCATTTCTGTGAAAATTCAATTTAGGATGATTTAACGATTGAATTTCGTCTTATTCACCTTGAATCTATATATAGCCATGTTCTTTTAGCTATTGGACAAAAACCTTAGGGCTTTACAAAATATCTTGAGAGAGAGGAGAATTTGAGAAGAGGAGTTCTTCAAGCTAGGAATTGGGAAAGTTTAGAAGATTTTGAGATTCAGGTATGTGCTTTTATTTGAAATAAGTGTTAATCATGCAAGTTAGGGTGTGTGTTGATTCAATTGAGAGATGTATTAACATGGACTTGGTTGAAATTAAGTTTTGGTTGAGGTTACGTTGAGTTAGGAAGTAGAAGTTCATCCTATCCCTTATTATTGTATTCCTTAGTATTCTACTTCTTATTCTCACATGCTTGCACTCATTGATGGCTTTGAATTATTGTATATATGGTTGGTAATTATTTAGAAGAAATTCAAAGTGTTTCACTCTTGTTATGAATTGTGAGGAAGTTAAGAATCAATTCATGTTGGAAGTGTTAAATGCTTGTAATGTGTTTATACATCAATTTTGAACCATGTTACATCTATTACAAGCCTTAGAAAAGCTCATCAAAAGATGGGATTTTGTACAAATTTTCGGACTGTTTTGCTCAGAATCGCCGCATGTGTGGAGGTCATGGCCGCACGTGCGGGAACACCAGCCGCACGTACGGGAGTCATGGCCGCACGTGCGGGGAATGGGAAATTTTGGGATTCAGCTTCTGCTAAAAAGGCACGTGCGGGGATTTCCAGTCGCACGTGCGGGGCTCACAGCCGTACGAGCGGCCCAAGCTGGAAAAAATGGTTCGCTCCGTTTTGCGTGTTCAACCCTCGAATATTTTTAGAAATTGCATTTTGTATCTATTAATGTTTGTAAATTTGTTTGAAGTGGAATGAATCAGGAGTTAATTCAGTAAAGAGTATGAATGTGTGCAGGACACGCTTCGGGAGGAACAAGTGCCCCGCAGCAACACAGTGAGTAGTAGTACTGTAATCGCATGTTTACTACTGTTAAGAATTATTCTTATTAATGCTCTGCTCCTGCGAGTAATTCCGTTAATGTTTATGTTGTTTAAAAATCGGTGAGAACGTTAAAGGACTCTGTGTACGTCGGCATGACTCTGAAATTACCTTGCATTCTAGTCACGGTTAGTAGATAGCATTACTGTGCTACAACCTATAAGTTCCTTATGACTCTGTATAAGAATTACATACGAATTATTAATATTGTGCAATTGATTGACGAGAAGGAATTGTGAATGTAAACCCCGCTTACGAACATGATATTTTGAATACCCTATTATGGACTCCTATAATTTGGTTAGTTCGATGCATGCTTTATGATATAGATGTCTGCCCAGAAGGGATTATCGAAGTGAATTATCGGATAGAACCATTGAATAGCAACATCATTGTTATATGACCCATGTTACGGTGTGAATTGGTTCGTTCTCGTATAGTACTGTAATGACGCATGTACTTCTGTAAACAATGATTATTATGCTCTGTTAATGCAAGTAAATGATAGAAAGAAGGTGTGCCTCTGTATAACTCCGAGACTAATAATGTATGTGTCTTATGTTAATGTTTTGATATCTGTAAGACAAGTATGTTAACTGGTAATAAACCATGAGGTTATTCTGTTCTGTTTATGCATTCTATTCATACCGTGGCATGATATGAATTGTTCGGTCTTGAAAACCTAATATTTTCTGGTATGGAACAAAGTGTTGTACGGAACTAAGTGCTGCAATGCGAGTCACCTCTAGAATCCGTGAGAGCCACCTCTTGAGTTCATACATTCTGATAAGGGCTTAATGCCATTCTAATAAGAGCTTAATGCCATTCTGATCAGGGCTTACTGCCATTCTGATAAGGGCTTAATGCCATTTTGATCAGGGCTTAATGTTGTTCTATTAAGGGCCAATTTGTGTTGTGAAGTTATGAATCTATGAGATCGAGGGCCAATTTGTGAATATGTGAACCCACCAGGCCAAGGGTCAATCTGTGACATTGTGAATCGACAAGGTCGTTCTGAATATGAGTACATAATCAGATTAACTACCTGTCTCTTACATTATATACGCATTGCTCTGCATCATAATGCAAGTTGAACATTGAGTTATTTAAGTACTATTATTCACTGAGATTGTCTCACTCTGTATTTTGTCTGATTCTGTAGGTAATAAATCTGGAGGTCAGCCATAACCCTCGATGCTCGTCTTCCTTTGTCAGCCTCTGTATGACCAAGCTTTTGGGTGAAGCCCACCCATTTTTATGAATTATACTAAGTTTGACTTGTACTTTGATCGTCTATAATATGTTGAAATTTCCAATGTTTTTTTTATTCGTCTAAACAAGGGACGGGGTTGTATATGTGTAGATAAATATGTATCATCTGATGCACTGTTTGTGATCCTGGCATGATAGTGGTCGCTCAATGGATATAATTTCTTTTTATTTCATGTTATTTTATAATATATAATGCTTCCGTTCAGGCCTCATATGTTGGTACACCGAATTTTATGTCTGCTTTTGAAGTAGTCATGCCCAAACTTTTAGGGGCGAGTTTGGGGTGTGACAATCACTATGACTGGTTTTGGTCAGTTTATCTCTGTTCAATTTTTTGTAGTTTGGTCAAAATACAGAGAAAATTATGAGCAAACTAGATAAAATTGGTCAAAACATAGAAAAATTTGTGAGTAAACTAGAGAAATTTCAACCCAGAAAAATTTCAAAATACAAAACACTTCAAAACATAGAGAAAATTGAAGAAATTGAGCAAACTAGTGAAATTTGTCTGAAATTTCTCTATATTTTGAAATTTCTCTAGATCGAAATTTTTCTAAAAAAATGTTGAGGGACCCTAACTACTATAAAAATATTACATGTCCTTTATGCTATAAAATCTTAATATTAAGAACATTAAAAAAAAAGGAGAAATTTAGCCAAAACCGTTCCATCGGACCCTTATTTGGTGAAAATGACAGCTTAATTTATTTTGTTTTATAAACCCTCTAAGGAGAAAACATGTAATTGAGTAAGGCAAAGTAAAATATCATATATAATATATATATTTTTTTTTTTTCTTGGACAATATTGCCAGAGTAACATGTTACTGTTAAACAGAGTAACATGTTACTGTTACTGTTTACATCAATTTTGGCGGCAATAATTTTTTTAAAAAAGAATTTCATAGTTAATATGGATCTTATTTGATAGATCTTAATGAGAGGATTATAAAAATACTAATTTTTATTAAAAAACCGACATCTATGTCAAAAGTTATATTATTTTAAAGTTTAATATTTTGATAATAACGGTATGTGTTAGACTTTTCTAGGAAAAATTTTTGTGCTTATCTTTAATGCGTTAAAGTTTTATTATGAGTGAGTTTTGATCAAATCTCAAAAAAAAAAAAAAAAAAAAATCCCCTTTGTAATATTGTTATTTTCTTTTTTGAAGGGTTGAGATCTCCTGTTCCGTTTTCGTGTTTCTATTCTCTGTCCCATTAATCTATCTTGCCACGGGTATGTAAAACAAAAGAAAATTTTCACCGCTTCTCTCTCTCTTCTTTCTTCTATTTTCCTTTGCTTCTTCACGAATGAACCTCTCTCTCTCTCTCTCTCTCATCTGCTCCACTCCTCCTTTTGTTTTACGTTCACTCTTCTGCCATTGATCTTCTCTTCTAATTTTTGAACCCAAATTAGTGAATCACACCAAAACTTGGCTCACTTAGTGTTGATCAAAAGAGAGAAGTAATTGGCACCAAGCAATAGAAGAGTGTTGAAAATGTGCGAGCTTGTAGAAATGAGGATTCGGTTGAACTACATATGGAGGACATATAATCTGGCAAGGGTGAAGGGGATACACCTACTATATCAGGTAAGCCTCTACAAGCTTGGAGCTCTTTACTTAAAGAAGAGATTAACAATGTGTCCAAATTGAAGTACAAAATAGGTGCCCATAAGATTGAGAACCTAGTAGATGGTGTAGACGTCCCCGAACGCCCCGGGAGGGTTGAGTCCCCTGTTCTGTTCATTTTGGGCTCACTACAGTTCAGGACTCAAATGTCACGGTTCTCAATCTGAACCAAAGAGTCCAAATCCGGCAAATCGTTTTGAGAAAACAGATTTTTGAAAGAAGTGCCAAACATGGACTGCTTTGCCAGACATAGAGTTGCCACCTAAATATTTTATTTTTGGGAAAATTTAGGAAACCCTGACTCGTTTGCCTAAGGCCACGTGTCCGTCATCACCAAAGTTGCCTCAGCTCGGGAACTTGGGTACGATTAGGGAAGGTCACTTCGTGAGCACCCCTGCTCGCCCGATCAAAGATCGGCCTCTACTAACCAATGATATCGAGTTTTTAAAACCTTATGCATTCTTATTCCAGTTATTAGCCTAGATTTACTATGTGATGCGCACAACATACAAGTATAGACTAGATCGCCTGAATTGGAACAAAACATTTCATGTTTGTTTTTGAAAGATGGTTTGCTACCCGCAAGTAGGCTTAAAATGCAGATTTTGCCACCCTCGGGTGGGCTTAGAAAAGATGGTTTTGCCACTATCTAGTGGGCTTAAAACTCACAGTCAATGCATTGTTCCAATCCAAATAACCCAACCTTCACCCACAGGCATTCAGGCAGTTATATCACATAAGCAAATAGCCCCATGGTAAGCATGCTATCATGGTAGTCACTCACATTCATGCAAGGATGCTAAAGCGTAAAAACTTACCGAGTACTCCAAGCCAAAACAGAAACTATGTTAGAAATCCATGCATGATCCTACCTATACAGAAATGCCTAATGCAACACATGCAGGAATGCAACTAAGATAGGCTCGGCTATTCTAAACATGGCATATGGAATGCTACAGCTAACATGTATTCAACTCGGAATTGAAATACAATGCAGTGAATATGATGCGCCGAGCCCGGTGCATGCAAGACAGATGAATGAATGCAAACATGCTATCATACTGTATGCTAATTGAAACATGCCCTAATCTAACCATCATAAGCTGGTAAATAAAAGGGAGAAAGACGTGGGGTTGGAAGACATACATCACACGCACGCACACTTATTACAACATTGCCCTCGCGCAGAGGGTCCGAATAAATAATATACAGTCCCAAATGAATAATAAAGTCCGAATAAATACGAAAATCCTAATTAATCAAATTAATCTAGGAAAGCAGTAAATTGGCATGCAAGCTAGGGAACTGCCTCGACTCTGCTCCGGATGATGAATGATGCACGTTTGAGTTGCTTGGCGTGGAAATCCATCGTAATGCCCCGATTAGCCTCTGTTTACAATTGAGCCCGGAATATTGCACGAAGTCCCAAGAGATTGCCGGTTTCTGATTTGCTGTAACAGAGAGCAGGAAAGGGGCATGGCAATGTATTTTCACATATGTATGCTTGACTACTCTACATGGAGCGTAGTCCTCGATCCTCGTGCCACCAATCACGCATATCGATGCATGATGGCTGATAAGTCGAATTGCATGACTCAATATAGAATGAATGCACACGAAAACATAACAAGACCGAGACTCCATCATGGATAATCCGGAGTGTCGGTGACCGGGAATTGAGACACGTTCCGTCACTCGGAGTACGAAACGTCCCTCGTTTCCCGTGCTCGGGCTAACTCTTATCCCAAGCACAATGCAATATGCATGACATGCAGGAATGCAACTGATATACAACCTAGCATACACGATGCTATGAGATGGCATACACGATGCACGATGTAATCATGGCATACACGATGCTCTAACATGCAACTAGCATACACAATGCTATGAAATGAATGGCATACGCAATGCATAATGGACTTACACCAACACAAGTGGACCTCAGCCACACTCACATAGGAGGCCATAAGATGGAAATGAGACACTCGAGATGCGTGCACACATGCACGCAAACCGAGGACCGAACCTAAGGCACGAATGCCACTCTACAAAGCATGGTAAGGCATGGAACATGATATGCAAACAAGCAAATTTCAGCACTAAAACATGATGCTAAACAGCCCCGAAGCATGGCAATATGGCACCGATGCATGAGATGAGACCGAAACTCAAAACTGGGCACATGGAATGACTTATACCTATACAAAGCATGCATTATTTGAACATGAAGAATGAAGACAGAGTCAAGGCAGTCCCAAAACATGAACTTTTCCAGTTTAGAGTGTGGCCAAAAAGTGCTAGCAAGATGGCTTAAATTAGCATGCAATTTTGACTGGCAAACATGGTTTACATGGCAAGTGTATGAAGCAAGTAAGAACTCATCAAACCAGTAAAAATCAGTGAATAAAATATGCCAAAATATGCCCAAATAACCTATGAAAAGCAGCCAACACATGCACAAATGATAAGCTCCTTTAGAGGCTATACAAGGGATTCTTAAGCATATACAAGATAGACATGTGGCAGCCCCAAATCAACTTTGAAAATCAAATATGATAGTCTTAAAACTCACCAAATTGACCCTGAAATGTGACTAAGAAGCATGCAAGATAGGGTCTATTTGGAAGGCCAAAATGACCATCAAACAAGTCAAGGAGAGAGGGGGTCTGTAGCACGTCCGCGGGGGGGACCTCGCTACAGTTCGGACTCCCTTTTTGTGTTGCGGTTCTAAATCTGAACCAAAGAGTCCAACTCTGGCAAATCGTTTTGAAGAAAAACAGATTTTTTGAAAAGTAGTGCCAAACATGGACTGCTTTGCCAGATTACAGAGTCGCCACCTAAATATTTTTTAATGGGGGAATTTAGGAAACCCTGACTCGGTGCCGAAGGCCACGTGTCCGTCATCACCAAAGTGATCTTGGCTCGGGAGCTTGGGTACGATCGGGGAAGGTCAGCTATGAGCACCCCCTTTCGCCCGGTCCGAAGACCGGCCTCTACTAACCGTGATATCCGTTTTTGAAAACTTTATGCGTTCTTATTCCGGTTATTAGCCTAGAATTACTATGTTATGCGCGCAGCAAACAAGTATAGACTAGATCGCCTAATTTGGAAATAAGCATTGCACATCCGTCTTTTTTGGAAAACAGTTTGAAATTGCTACTCGCGAGTAGGCTAAAACACGGATTTCAATGAGTATTCCCAACTCAAGCAATCCAACCTCCACCCACAGGCATTCAAACAGTTTATAACACATAAGCATTTAGCCGCATGGTAAGCATACTGTCATGTTAGCATTCACACGCATGCAAAGTGCTAAGCATAAAATACTTACATCGTACTCTGTGCCAAAAACAATAACCCGGTTAGCAAACATGCATGACCTAGTTCATGTTAAGTGGCTAATGCAACACAGGCATAGATGCAATCTAGAGTAGGCTCGGCTAACCTAAGCATGGCACGTGAAATGTTACAACTATCACGTATTCAAATTGGAATTGAAAATACGATGCAGTTTGTATGATGTACCGAGCCCGGTGCATGTAAACAAATGCATGGATGCACGCATGCATTGCATAAGGTATACTAAAATAAATGTGCCCTAATCTACCATCGTAAGCGGGTAAATAAAAGGGATAGAAAGAAATGGGGATTTGGAAGACATACACCCACTCACACACACTTATTACAACTTTGCCCTCGCTCGGAGGGACCAAAATAATAATACAAATAATTAACTACGCAAGCTAATTAATTATTACAAATTAACTAAATTAATTAGACAAATAATTAGTCTAATTAAAACAGTAAATGCCTCGGGAGGAGGGCCCAATGCAGCGCGCCTCGGAATTGGCTCGGAATCGCACTGTCATGCAAGTGTGCCTCTGTTTTCCCTGCTACCCTCCTCTGAAAATTGCCAAAGTCCAAGAGTGCCTCTCAGGGCACTGGGGAGTACCACCGGCTGGGGTAGAACACCACCGGCTGAAGGAGGAGGCCACCGGCACTATATTCACTCATCGGCTGCCGATTGGCTGCCGGTCGGCACTAAACAGTGCGGTCGGCACAAAATCCTGCAGGACCTGCAACTCACAGCAGCAGAGGGCAAAACTTGCATGGCAATGCAATTCAAGGCATGTATGCACCAAACACACTCCCTATCATACTTTTGACTCAATGGGGGATGTGCCTCGGTTCCCGGACCACAATCACGCATTTCCATGCATGATGGCCCAAAGAATCGAGAGTGCAATTTTAATTTCAAATGCATGCAATGCATCAAGCAAACAAGGGTGCCAAACCTCTATCATACTTCACTTCAAGAGGCCTAACATGCATGCGAATGTGATGCAACCCTAAGCATGTTATCTATCATGCAAAGTGAACAATGTGATGCACTTATGCAAGGCATTCAAGCAAACATGCAAACCAATGGGGATGGACTTATACATGAATTGGGCAACTCTAAAAGGCCTAAAATCAGTGGCCAAAGTGCTAAATTATGAGGGCCAAGCACACATGCACACATCACATGTTAAGGTACCAACTCAAGGCATAAACAAGCAACATTCAAGCACACTTGAAGTGAGTTAAACATGGACAATTGGCATGCATATAAAGCTCTGAAATCATGCAAAATATGATGCCAAATCATGCAACAAAGCAAGCCAAAGCATGCAACAAATGGTCCAAGTCTTGAAACAAGCCATTAAGGCTTAAACTAAGGCCAAGTCTACAAGCCTCACAAAGCTAAAGGGACTCAAAACAGGTCACAAGCAGACCTAAATAAAGCTAAGGAGCATCTAGATGGCATCTAAAGGGCTCAAGCACAAAGGCATACAACATGACCAAAACATGGAGCATTCAACAATGCTTTTAAAGCATTAAAGAAGCAACTAAGGCATGCATACAAGCGCACTAAAAGGTCTGGAATACCATGCTAAATGGTTCCAAACCATAATAAATAAGGCAAGCAAGGCATGCTACACTCACATGCTCTCAAGGCCAACAAGCCAAATACAAAGGAGCTATGTAATGCATGATGAGATTGACCAAAGCAACTATGGACAGAGCTAAATCATGGCAAAATAAGCATACAAGCTTCACAAATGCAAGCTTAAAACATGCTAGAAATGGAGGCACACTACCTAGACATGTTAAGGCATAAAAGGGCATTACAAGGCAACTATACTAAGCATGCATAGGAGACCAAAACCAACTTGAAATCATGTTATATCATGGCAATATAAGCATGGAAAACAAGTCAAACATGCTCAACACACACTCAAGCATGAAGCTACCTAAGGAAGCAAAACTTGCCCTTTTCAAGGACATCAAGGAGAGGGGGGTGGCCCTCCCCTTTCTAGGACTTTAAGGCACCATCTCCACCATTGAAATCCTCAAGATTTCAGTGGTGGAGAGGTCCAAGCACACAAGTCCGGATCTCTCCAAAATAGCACAAAAATGAGCCCTTTTCAAGGCCTAAGGGTGGTCAAACTTGCTCAAACCACAAAACACTCTAATATACAATGAAGAGGCTAAAAAAACAGAACTTTTTTGTGTTATAGACCAGGCACAAAAACTGTTTTTAAAGCAAGCAAAAATAGAGTGCAAAAATGGGGTAAATAAAGTAAGTTTCTTACCCTTGAAGCTTTTCTTCACAAAGGTTGGAGTAGTTGGTTCCTTGAGCTCCAAACCAGTCAAGAACACTCAAAATCAGTCCTTAGAACCTCAGTTGCAAGGAGAAGGTGAGACCTAGGTGCTTGTGTGCAATAGTGTGAACTAAGGCACCTAGTGTACTAAATAAGCAAGAAAGGAGAGAGATAAGATAGATATATGATCTAACCTAAAACCAGAGCTTGCTCTCTCTCTAAATGGCTGAAACCTCTCAAGAAATCCCCCAACCTTAAGCCAAGAGGAAGGGCCTTCCTCTTATAGAACTTGTAAGACTTACAAGCTAAGCAACTAGGGCTCATCCTCCATACACGTGTATGGAGGGGAAGCAAATTGCACAAGCTGTCTGAAAATATCTCAGAAAGCAAGTGCACAGTAGTCGGCAGGGCAAAATGGTCATTTCGCCAAAATAGTGCCGACCGGCACAAATAGTGCCGGTGGAAACTACAGCCAGCCGGTGGCCTCTAGCCACAGCCGGTGGTGTGTGGGGATGCCTCACAAAGCATTCCCTGCTCTCCCAAGGCAAAACACAAGTGTTTGGTGCAAAACCAGACACAAAACGATCGAGTTCGGAGGTCCTGAGGCAGGGCGCGAGCCGAGAACTCCGGGAACTCCAAACGAACACAAACATGGATAATCACCGAGTGTTCCAACGGTGACGTCCAAGTCTTGAGGACGGTCAAAAATTGGGTGTCTACAGGGTCACCCCCTCTGATTTGGAGGCTCAAAATAGTGTTGCAGCCACTGAAAATCCACTGGATTTTAGTGGCAAGAAGGCCAAGCAAAGCATGCAATTGGAGCTTAGGTGTAAGGCTCAAAATAGGATACAATCAAGCATACAAGGAAGCATGTGACCCCAAATAAGAAAATGCCCTTAATAAAACATGAAGATGATGTCAAAACAAGACTTTTTTCAGTTTATGACAAATCTCAAAAATGAACATAAATAGGGCTAATCTATCATGCAAAAATGGCCCTAAAGAGAGAATAGAGACAAGGGACAGAAGCTGGCCCCAAATGGCAAGAGCCCTTCAAAAAGTTTAAGAGGGGCTCAAACAAGGTACTTTACAGTTTACATCAGCCACGAAAATAAACACAAGTGAGGCTAACTATCATGCAAGAAAAAGGCCTAAAAGAGGGATAAAGAGACAAGTGGTAGCTTCTGCCTCGAACAGAGGAGAGCCTTCAACAATATTGAAGAGGGGCTCAAAACAAGATATTTTACAGTTTATGACCAAGTCCAAAACAGCTTAAAAATAAGCCTAAAATACTATGCAAAAAAAGGCCTAAAAGAGAGTTAAAGAGGCAAGTGATAGTAAGAGACCTCAAACAGCAAGAGGTCCTTGATCAAACATGAAAAGGAGCTCGAATATGACTATTTCAGTTTGGGTCGGAGCCCAAAATGTAAGCAACAAAGGCTAAGATTGCATGCAAAATAGGAACAAAAAAGAGGGAAAAGAAGCTTACCCTTGTAGCACAAAGCTCCAGCAGCTTTTGGTTGAAGAAATGGTGCTCTTAACCTCTGGAAATAGCCTCCAAGTGGCTGGAATGGAGTGTGGAGGTGTGGTGCTATGGATTGGTGCAAGAACCTTAGGTTTGGGGTTGGAAGTAGAGAGAGAGGGAGATTGTATGCAAGAGCTCTAAACCAAATTTTTGTAACCCTCTAAAATGGAGCTGGGGGGTCTGGTTTTATAGAGGGAGGAGTGGAGGAAAGGGAGGGAAAGTCAAATTCAAATTTCCCCCCCAAAAGACCCCCCCTCGGATACAGGATCTGGGGGGAAAATGAGGGTGCAGCTGTAAGGAACCAGCTGAGGGGAGCATGGCCGGCCAGGTTCAGAGGGTTCAGGTGGCCGGCCGGCCAGGGTCAAAAGGGTCAATGAGAATTAGTGGCTGGCCACCCCCAAAAGGTGGCCTCCCATGTGTGCACAACACAACCATGTGGTCAAAACCTAGAAAAAGTGAACCAGGAGAGAGAAAACCCAACTTTTCAGAGGGGTTCAAAAGGATCAGGAACAATTGCTGGCCGGCCATGACATATTGGTGGCCTCCCCAGGTGTGTACAACACAAATAAGTGGTTGATGGCCCAAAAAAGTGGCTCGAGGGTGGTCAACACTAGCTTTCTAGTGAGGAAAACGGGCGACGGAGAGCGATGAAGGAATAAAGCTGGCTTTCAGAACAATTGCTGGCCTCCCACCCTTCTACGACCTTCCTAACAATGAAAATAAGGTCCCGCCAAAAATGAACTCAACCGATGTAAAACGAAGGTTCGGGGGCCAAAAACGCGCGGCCGGGGCCCCGAAAACTGACTGTTAGGCACCGGAATTGGCGTTTGACCACGAAGTTGGTCTCTCGAGCCATAGTGTCCCTCAAAAGGGAGCAAATAAGATATGTGCCAAAAATCGGAGCAAACGGAGGTGGTTAAGCGGTTCCGAACCGAGGCGCACGGCCGACGGCTCCGAAAACCGGGAACCGGGCTCCAAAATGGGAAAAATGGCCTACGACCACGAAACGTAGCCTACGGCCACTGAGAGATGATCTACGAGACCTCTCCCTCCCTTCGGGAAGAGAAAACTAAGAAAACGGGACCTGGTTCGCAAACGAGGCAAGGCACAAAAGAGTCCGGAAGTCCGGAGGCGAGGCTCGTAGCTGGGACTCCGCAACTTCAGAACGAGCACAATATGCAATATCACCAAGCGCTCAGTTGGTGATGTCTGAGTCTTAAAGTCGGTCAAAAATGGGGTGTCTACAGTTGCCCTCTTTGACAGAACTCGAAAGTCATAAGTGACGGGAGTGAATGTCAAAGCCCAGAGACGACCCATTTTTGACAAGGCCGAAGACTTAGACAAACTAGATAACAAAGGAATATGCCCCAGGCATGCCGCAGGCAGGGGGCAAAATGCAAAGCGATATGCACAAAGCCGGATGTAACTCAATGATCATGCAAATGCAGCAAGCTGTAATGAAGCAAGTATTCACAAATAGATGCAACAGTTTTAAGCAAGGATGCAAAGTAACAACTACATTTCATGCAGTTAAGAATGCGGAGAATCGTTCAACTCTCGCCACGTCTCACACGGAGAAGATACGATACCTGCGCGG
>JAPPVO010001967.1:0-11290 GCA_030407325.1 Camellia japonica | reverse complement strand
GTGCGCTGCGCAAAATAGCGCGAGTGTAAACTGCACAAAACAGTGCGCTGCGCAAAAAGGAGCAAAAATGAGCAAAAATGAGCCAAAATTGGAAAAAGTCAACAAAAGTCAACTCCCGGGAAACGAAAAGTCAACAAAAGTCAACTCCCGAGAAAATATTCCAAATATTGAGACAAACTTACCTCAAGTGGTGAAAATGAGACGAGAAGCTCCGAAATCAAATTTTAGTCGGCTCAAAGTGCTTAAATCTGAAGGATTTCGCGAAAACAACTTGCGTGGGAGGCCGAGGGGCGCGTATAAAATGCAGATCTGAAAGAGAAAATGGCTTGGGAAGCAAGAGGAGAGAATTTCACACTTGGGGGTGTGATTTCGGAGGCATTGGAGGTGTATATATATAGAAATCCTCAAAATGACCAAAATGCCCCTGCTTTTGGCAGGTGGCCGGCCGGCCACCTTTCCTGGCTGGCCGGCCATGTGCTTTTTCCCCCTTGGCCGACAGCCTCTCCTAGGGCCAAGAGCTGGCCGACCATGGTCCCCACCCCCTCCCCTACCTCTCTGCAAATTTTGAGGAAAATCGGAGTTCCCGGGACCTGAAAAAGTTCGAGAAAAGTGCACTTTCTGGCGCGAAATTGCTCCGTTGGAACTTTAGCTGCATTTCTGACATGTGTCTCGTCATTATTCATCAAAATCAAGGTGTATCCTTTTTGAACATGTTATAACCTCTCCGGGAGGTGAATCAGAGGCCGCGATCGAGTTGTCGTCGCCGAAATGCGCGCTTTCTTGTTTATTATTTCGCAACAAACGGGCACTCTGATTTGCGCTCGTTGTGCATTATTTGGCTCATATTTCGCATTCTCATGAATGTTTTGCATTGTCATGTGTGATTTCTTGGTGTACCATACCTCCACGCTTGAACATGCGTTGTCACGCATTATCTTTTCTCGCATTGCAACGCGTTCACCCGCCGACACTGTGTGTCAAACTTTCAGAATCTTAGGAATCACATTGAATATATGTTGTTGGCATATTGTTCTTGTTGAATTTCTCTATTTTGCAGGCACGATATTGTATGTACGGTTCATTTGAGGCTGGTGCGACCAGACGAATCGCGCAGGTATCGTATCTTCTCCGTGTGAGACGCGACGAGAATTGAATGATTCTCCGCATTCCTAACTGCATGAAATGTAGTTGTTGCTTTGCATTCTTGCTTAAAACTGTTGCATCTATTTGTCAATACTTGCTTCATTACAGCTCGCTGCACTTGCATGATCACCCGGCCCCGCGCCTATCATTTGCATTTTGCCCCCTTTTTTGCCTGCGGGCATGCCTGCGGGCACATTTCTGTTCATCTTGTATGATTGTCTAAGTCTTCGGCCTTGTCAAAAATGGGTCGTCTCTGGGCTTTGACATTCACTCCCGTCACTTGTGACTTCCGAGTTCTGTCAAAGAGGGGCAACTGTAGACACCCCATTTTTGACCGACCTTAAGACTCAGACGTCACCGTTTGAGCGCTTGGTGATGTTGCATACTGTGCTCGTTCAGAAGTCTCAGAGTCGCGGCCGTGTGCGCCCTGCCTCCGAACTTCCGAATCCTCTTCTGTGCCTTGTCTCGGTTTGCGAACCAGACTCGGTTTTCTCTTTTTTCTTTCCTAAGGGGAGGGAGTGGTCCCGTAGACTATCTCTCGGTGGCCGTGTGCTACATTTCGTGGCCGTAGGCCATTTTGCCCATTTCGGAGCCCGGTTCCCGATTCTCGGAGCCGTCAGGCCGTGTGCCTCGGTTCGGGACCGCCCAACCGTCTCCGATTCCTCCGGTTTTTGGCAGGTACCTCTGTTTTGTCATTATGAAGAACACTGGGGCCCCTGATGCCCACTTCGTGGCCGTATGCCACTTTCGGTGCTTATAGCCGGTTTTCGGGCCCCGAACCTCGCGGTTTGGCCTCCGAGCATTCATTTCGCATCGGTTTTCTCCGGTTCTTGGCAGGTACCTCTGTTTTATCATTCCGAGGAACACTGGGGCCTCTGGTACCCACTTCGCTGCTGAACACCACTTCCGGTGCTCGCAGCCCATTTTCGGGACCCCGAACTGCGCGGTTTGGGCCCCGAGCGTTCATTTCTCATTAGTTTTTGTTCAAATTTGGCAGGTACCTCTGTTTTAGCATCAGGAAGATCACTGTAGGGTAGGAGGCCAGCAATTATCCCAGATAACCAGTTTCGCTCCTCCGGCGCCCGTTTTGCTCACTTCCGGGCTAATGTTGAACACCCTAGGGCTATTTTCTTCCAACCAAAGCTACATATCTGTGATGAGGGCACATGGGAGGACCCTAAAAGTGCATGGTCGGCCAGCAATTGTGGATTTCATTTTTGGGCCTCTCCTTCAAATGCAATGTTGTGACTCCTGCTTCAGTGTTGCCACATTCCGACCATGGAACCTTGTTCTACACACATGGGAGGACACCAAAAAGTGGTGGTCGGCCAGCAATTGTTACATTCATTTTTGAGCCTCTCCTTCAAGTTCTATGTTGTGACTCTTGTTTCAGTGTTGCCAGATTCCAGCCTTGGATCCTTATTCTACACACTTGGGAGGACCCTAACACATGGTGGTCGGCCAGAAATTTTCCTCTTCATTTTTGGGTCATGGCCGGCCGGCCAGGGTGAGTGGCTGGCCGACCAGGTGGGGTGGCCGGCCGGCCACCTTCCAGAAAACTACCTGGCCGGCCAGCTTTCTGCTTTCCAGCTCTTTACAGCTGTCCGGATATTTTTTGCAAAATATCTCCCCCTCCGGGGGATATTTTGGGAGGGAAATCTTGCCTCCATTTCCCTCCCCTTTTGCACCCTTTCTTGCCTATTTAAAGGGCTGCCCTCCTCCTTTGCTAGGGTTAGAAAAATTCCTCTCAAGAACCCCTCTTCCAAAGCCTCCATTTACATAGCCAAAAACTCAAAAACTCTCCAAGTGTCTAACTCCTCTCTTCATCAACCCTAAGCACCACCATCCCCACTTCCATTCCAGCAACAAAGAGAGCTCTTTCAAAGGCTAAGAAGCAACAAAGTCAAGCCAAGAAGCAAAGAAAGACTTGTCTTCAAGGGTAAGTCACCAATTCCCCTTTTCTTGCACTTTTTTTGCATCAATTTTCTACCCTACATGCTCTCTGTTTTGGGCTCTGACCCCTTCTGGTTTTGTGCTTATTTTGAGCCCCTCTACAACATTGTAGAAGGGCTCAACCCTGTTTGAGCCCTCTATGGAACACTTGCTTCAATATCACTCTTTATGCCATTAAATTGCATGCTTTGTTTGGATTATGTGTGATCTGTTTTCGAGCATAACATAAACTTTGAGTGGGCCTATTTTGAGTCCCTCTTCAACATTGAAGAAGGTCTCAACCCTGTTTGGCCTCTCTATCATGCACCTGCTTTGTATTCCCTTCAAATTACCGTAAAATTGCATGGTTTCTTTGGCCTGTTTATGATCTGATTTTGAGCATTCCATTAACTGAGGTTGAGTTTATTTTAGGTCCCTATACAACATTGTAGAAGGGATCATATTGGTTTGAGGCCTCCATGTTGTACCTCTCTTTATACCTCTCTTTGGCCCCATCTTGAATGCCTTTTTGAGCTTACTTAGCTCCTGTTTTGAGCCATCATCAGGCCTGAAAATATCCTTATTTTGGCCTTCTTGTCAAGTTTTGTTAAGGGTCCAAAGTTGTTTGATGCATGCTTTTGGTACTTCATGTTGTACCCTCCATTTTTTCCGTAAAATTGCATGCTTTGTTAAGCTTGCTTAGCTACTGATTTGAGCCTTCATCAGGCTTATAAAGTGTCTTAGAATAACTCATTCTTCATGTTTTGTTAAGGGTTCAAAGTTGTTTGATCATTTCTTATGGTACCTCATGTTGTAGCCCCTTATTGGCTCATTTTTGCATGCTATGTTAAGCATATCTACATACTGAATTGGAGGATCTAATCTACTGTAAATGTGCATGGTTTTGGTCCCTCTTTAATTTTTTAGAACTGTGTTTTTTGGTTTGAGCATTGTATATACTACTTGCTTTGTAATTCCCCTCTTTTTCCCCATTCTTGCAAGTTAATTTTGCCATACTTGTGGTTGTTATTTAGCCTTGCTTTGTACTGAAAAAATGCCATATTTGGGGCTGCCTTGCTACTGGTTTGCATGTCATGATCATGTTGTGCATGTTTAGTATGGCTATAGGCCATTTCGGGTACTTAAAATCACATTTCGGGATGATTTCATGCATTGGTTGTCATTTCGTATCATTTCGGGGCTGTTTTCCCTTTCATTTAGGTGCTGAAATTTGGTTTGCATGCTTGCATATCATTTCCCGTGCTATTTCATGCCTTCGGGCCATGCCTCGGTTTGCGTGCCCGTGTGCACGCACTTCGAGGCACCTCTGTTTTCTCCGACGGCATCTGATGTGAGTGTGGCTGAGGTCCATTCATGTTAGTATAAGCCCAATTTGCATTTCCATCTCATTTTATCATTGCCTCGGTATGCGCGCCTGTGGACACGCATTTCGAGGCACTTCGGTTTTATCTGATTTCTCATTTTATCATTGCCTCGGTATGCGTGCCTGTGGGCACGCATTTCGAGGCACTTCGGTTTCATCCGATTTCCATTTCATCATTGCCTCGGTATGCGCGCCTGTGTGCACGCATTCCGAGGCACTTCGGTTTTTATCCGATTTGCATTTCATATCATCGCCTCGGTTTGCGTGCTCGCGTGCACGCTTTTCGAGGTGTCTCATTTTCATCTCATGTTCACAGCATAGTGCATACTAGGTTGTATCTTAGATTGCATCCATGTATTTTCTCAGTTTGCGTGCCCGTGTGCACGCATTTCGAGACATCTCATTTTCATCAGCATTGTGCATACTAGGCTGTATCTTAGTTGCATTTCAGGCATATCATGCATATTGCATTGTGTTCGGAACAGGAGTTAGCCCGGACACGGGAAACGATGCACGTTTCGCACTCCGAGTAACAGAACGGGTCTCAATTCCCAGTCACCAACACTCCGGATTATCCATGATGGAGTTAGGTTTTGCTGTAGCATTCATCTGCATTCATCCTATATGGAGTTGTGCAATCCGACTCCTCGGCCATCATGCATCGAGATGCGTGATTGGTGGCACGAGGATCGAGGCATGCATATATCTGTGAAATACATTGCTATGCCCTTTTCCTGCTCTCTGTTGCAGCATACCGAGAATCAGCAACTTTTCGGAGTTTGGCACGCATTTCGAGGAAAGGTGCAAACAGAGGCTAATTGGGGCATCCCAGTGGATTTCCGAGAAGGCAGCCCAGCATACATCATTCAGCGGAAGCGAGGCAGCCCCTGGCTTGCATGCCAGTTTACAGCTTTCTTAGCTTAATTTGTTAATTAATTAGGAATCTGTAATATTCGGACTGTATTATTATTTTTATTATTTCGGACTGTATATCTATTCGGACCCTCTGCGCGAGGGCATAATTGTAATAAGTGTGGGTGAGTGTGATGTATGTCTTCCAACCCCACTTCTTTCTCCCTTTTATTTATCCGCTTACGATGGTTAGATATAGGGCATATTTCAATTAGCATACAGTATGACAGCATGTTTGCATCATTCATCTGTTTTGCACGCACCGGGCTCGGCGCATCATACAAACTGCATTTGTATTTCAATTCCAAATTGAATACGTGTTAGTTGTAGCATTTCATATGCCATGTTTAGAATAGCCGAGCCTGCTATAGTTTGCATTTTTGCATGTATTGCATTAGGCATTTCAGTATAGTTAGGATCATGCATGATTTCTAATGAACTTCCGTTTTTGGCTTGGAGTACTCGGTGAGTTTTATGCTTTAGCATCCTTGCATGCGTGTGAGTGTTGCCATGAATAGCATGCTTACCATGAGGCTATATGCTTATGTGATATAACTGCCTTGAATGCCTGTGGGTGGAGGTTGAGTTACTTGAATTGGGACAATGCGTTGACTGTTTGTTTTAAGCCCACTAGATAGTGGCAAAATCATGTTTTCTTCTAAGCCCACCTGAGGGTGGCAAATCGCGTCTTAGCCTACCTGCGGGTAGCACCATCAAACCATTTTTCAAACAAACAAACATGAAATGTTTTGTTCCAATTCAGGCGACTCAGTCTATACTTGTTTGCTGCGAGCATCACATAGTAACCTAGGCTAATAACCGGAATAAGAACTCACAATGTTTTCAAAATAAGATCATGGTTAGTAGAGGCCGGTCTTTGACCGGGCGAGCGGGGGTGCTCACGAAGTGACCTTCCCCAATCGTACCCAAGTTCCCGAGCCGAGGCAACTTTGGTGATGACGGACACGTGGCCTTTGGCACCGAGTCAGGGTTTCCTAAATTTCCCATTTAAAAAATATTTAGGTGGCGACTCTGTATCTGGCAAGCAGTCCATGTTTGGCACTTCTTTCAAAAATCTGTTTTCCAAAACGATTTGTCGGATTTGGACTCTTTGGTTCAAGATTAAGAACCGTGACATTTGAGTCCTTGAACTGTAGTAACCCCAATATGAACAGAACGGGACTTAACACCTCCCGGGGCGTTCGGGGACGTCTACAAGCGCGAGTGTAAACTGCACAAAACAGTGCGCTGCGCAAAATAGCGGGAGAGTAAACTGCACAAAACAGTGCGCTGCGCAAAATAGCACGAGTGTAAACTGCACAAAACAGTGCGCTGCGCAAAATAGCGCGAGTGTAAACTGCACAAAACAGTGCGCTGCGCAAAATAGCGCGAGAGTAAACTTCCCAAAACAGTGCGCTGCGCAAAATAGCGCGAGTGTAAACTGCACAAAACAGTGCGGTACGCAAAATAGCGCGAGTGTAAACTGCACAAAAGAGTGCGCTGCGCAAAATTGCGCGAGTGTAAACTGCACAAAACAGTGCGCTGCGCAAAATAGCGCGAGTGTAAACCGCACAAAACAGTGCGCTGCGCAAAATAGCGCGAGTGTAAACAGCACAAAACAGTGCGGTACGCAAAATAGCGCGAGTGTAAACTGCACAAAACAGTGCGGTACGCAAAATAGCGCGAGTGTAAACTGCACAAAACAGTGCGCTGCGCAAAATAGCGCGAGAGTAAACGGCACAAAACAGTGCGCTGCGCAAAATAGCGCGAGTGTAAACTGCACAAAACAGTGCGCTGCGCAAAATAGCGTGAGTGTAAACTGCACAAAACAGTGCGACGCGCAAAATAGCGCGAGTGTAAACTGCACAAAAAGTGCGCTATGCAAAATAGCGCGAGAGTACACTGCACAAAACAGTGCGCTGCGCAAAATAGCGCGAGTGTAAACTGCACAAAACAGTGCGCTGCGCAAAATAGCGCGAGTGTAAACTGCACAAAACAGTGCGCTGCGCAAAATAGCGCGAGAGTAAACTGCCCAAAACAGTGCGCTGCGCAAAATAGCGCGAGAGTAAACTGCACAAAACAGTGCGCTGCGCAAAATAGCGCGAGAGTAAACTGCACAAAACAGTGCGCTGCGCAAAATAGCGCGAGAGTAAACTGCACAAAACAGTGCGTTGCGCAAAATAGCGCGAGTGTAAACTGCACAAAACAGTGCGCTGCGCAAAATAGCGCGAGAGTAAACTGCACAAAACAGTGCGCTGCGCAAAATAGCGCGAGTGTAAACTGCACAAAACAGTGCGCTGCGCAAAATAGCGCGAGAGTAAACTGCACAAAACAGTGCGCTGCGCAAAATAGCGCGAGTGTAAACTGCACAAAACAGTGCGCGCCGCAAAATAGCGCGAGTGTAAACTGCACAAAACAGTGCGCTGCGCAAAATAGCGCGAGAGTAAACTGCACAAAACAGTGCGCTGCGCAAAATAGCGCGAGTGTAAACTGCACAAAACAGTGCGCTGCGCAAAATAGCGCGAGAGTAAACTGCACAAAACAGTGCGCTGCGCAAAATAGCGCGAGAGTAAACTGCACAAAACAGTGCGCTGCGCAAAATAGCGCGAGTGTAAACTGCACAAAACAGTGCGCTGCTCAAAATAGCGCGAGAGTAAACTGCACAAAACAGTGCGCTGTGCAAAATAGCGCGAGAGTAAACTGCACAAAACAGTGCGCTGCGCAAAATAGCGCGAGTGTAAACTGCACAAAACAGTGCGCTGCGCAAAATAGCGCGAGAGTAAACTGCACAAAACAGTGCGCTGCGCAAAATAGCGCGAGTGTAAACTGCACAAAAGAGTGCGCTGCGCAAAATTGCGCGAGTGTAAACTGCACAAAACAGTGCGCTGCGCAAAATAGCGCGAGAGTAAACTGCACAAAACAGTGCGCTGCGCAAAATAGCGCGAGTGTAAACTGCACAAAACAGTGCGCTGCTCAAAATAGCGCGAGAGTAAACTGCACAAAACAGTGCGCTGTGCAAAATAGCGCGAGTGTAAACTGCGCAAAACAGTGCGCTGCGCAAAATAGCGCGAGAGTAAACTTCCCAAAACAGTGCGCTGCGGAAAATAGCGCGAGTGTAAACTGCACAAAACAGTGCGGTACGCAAAATAGCGCGAGTGTAAACTGCACAAAAGAGTGCGCTGCGCAAAATTGCGCGTGTGTGAACTGCACAAAACAGTGCGCTGCGCAAAATAGCGCGAGTGTAAACTGCACAAAACAGTGCGGTACGCAAAATAGCGCGAGAGTAAACGGCACAAAACAGTGCGCTGCGCAAAATAGCGTGAGTGTAAACTGCACAAAACAGTGCGACGCGCAAAATAGCGCGAGTGTAAACTGCACAAAAAGTGCGCTATGCAAAATAGCGCGAGAGTAAACTGCACAAAACAGTGCGCTGCGCCAAATAGCGCGAGTGTAAACTGCACAAAACAGTGCGCTGCGCAAAATAGCGCGAGAGTAAACTGCACAAAACAGTGCGCTGCGCAAAATAACGCGAGAGTAAACTGCACAAAACAGTGCGCTGCGCAAAATAGCGCGAGTGTAAACTGCACAAAACAGTGCGCTGCGCAAAATAGCGCGAGAGTAAATTGCACAAAACAGTGCGCTGCGCAAAATAGCGCGAGTGTAAACTGCACAAAACAGTACGCTGCGCAAAATAGCGCGAGAGTAAACTGCCCAAAACAGTGCGCTGCGCAAAATAGCGCGAGTGTAAACTGCACAAAACAGTGCGCTGCGCAAAATAGCGCGAGTGTAAACTGCACAAAACAGTGCGCTGCGCAAAATAGCGCGAGAGTAAACTGCACAAAACAGTGCGCTGCGCAAAATAGCGCGAGTGTAAACTGCACAAAACAGTGCGCTGCGCAAAATAGCGCGAGTGTAAACTGCACAAAACAGTGCGCTGCGCAAAATAGCGCGAGTGTAAACTGCACAAAACAGTACGCTGCGCAAAATAGCGCGTGAGTAAACTGCCCAAAACAGTGCGCTGCGCAAAATAGCGCGAGTGTAAACTGCACAAAACAGTGCGCTGCGCAAAAAGGAGCAAAAATGAGCAAAAATGAGCCAAAATTGGAAAAAGTCAACAAAAGTCAACTCCCGGGAAACGAAAAGTCAACAAAAGTCAACTCCCGAGAAAATATTCCAAATATTGAGACAAACTTACCTCAAGTGGTGAAAATGAGAGAGAAGCTCCGAAATCAAATTTTAGTCGGCTCAAAGTGCTTAAATCTGAAGGATTTCGCGAAAACAACTTGCGTGGGAGGCCGAGGGGCGCGTATAAAATGCAGATCTGAAAGAGAAAATGGCTTGGGAAGCAAGAGGAGAGAATTTCACACTTGGGGGTGTGATTTCGGAGGCATTGGAGGTGTATATATATAGAAATCCTCAAAATGACCAAAATGCCCCTGCTTTTGGCAGGTGGCCGGCCGGCCACCTTTCCTGGCTGGCCGGCCATGTGCTTTTTCCCCCTTGGCCGACAGCCTCTCCTAGGGCCAAGAGCTGGCCGACCATGGTCCCCACCCCCTCCCCTACCTCTCTGCAAATTTTGAGGAAAATCGGAGTTCCCGGGACCTGAAAAAGTTCGAGAAAAGTGCACTTTCTGGCGCGAAATTGCTCCGTTGGAACTTTAGCTGCATTTCTGACATGTGTCTCGTCATTATTCATCAAAATCAAGGTGTATCCTTTTTGAACATGTTATAACCTCTCCGGGAGGTGAATCAGAGGCCGCGATCGAGTTGTCGTCGCCGAAATGCGCGCTTTCTTGTTTATTATTTCGCAACAAACGGGCACTCTGATTTGCGCTCGTTGTGCATTATTTGGCTCATATTTCGCATTCTCATGAATGTTTTGCATTGTCATGTGTGATTTCTTGGTGTACCATACCTCCACGCTTGAACATGCGTTGTCACGCATTATCTTTTCTCGCATTGCAACGCGTTCACCCGCCGACACTGTGTGTCAAACTTTCAGAATCTTAGGAATCACATTGAATATATGTTGTTGGCATATTGTTCTTGTTGAATTTCTCTATTTTGCAGGCACGATATTGTATGTACGGTTCATTTGAGGCTGGTGCGACCAGACGAATCGCGCAGGTATCGTATCTTCTCCGTGTGAGACGCGACGAGAATTGAATGATTCTCCGCATTCCTAACTGCATGAAATGTAGTTGTTGCTTTGCATTCTTGCTTAAAACTGTTGCATCTATTTGTCAATACTTGCTTCATTACAGCTCGCTGCACTTGCATGATCACCCGGCCCCGCGCCTATCATTTGCATTTTGCCCCCTTTTTTGCCTGCGGGCATGCCTGCGGGCACATTTCTGTTCATCTTGTATGATTGTCTAAGTCTTCGGCCTTGTCAAAAATGGGTCGTCTCTGGGCTTTGACATTCACTCCCGTCACTTGTGACTTCCGAGTTCTGTCAAAGAGGGGCAACTGTAGACACCCCATTTTTGACCGACCTTAAGACTCAGACGTCACCGTTTGAGCGCTTGGTGATGTTGCATACTGTGCTCGTTCAGAAGTCTCAGAGTCGCGGCCGTGCGCCCTGCCTCCGAACTTCCGAATCCTCTTCTGTGCCTTGTCTCGGTTTGCGAACCAGACTCGGTTTTCTCTTTTTTCTTTCCTAAGGGGAGGGAGTGGTCCCGTAGACTATCTCTCGGTGGCCGTGTGCTACATTTCGTGGCCGTAGGCCATTTTGCCCATTTCGGAGCCCGGTTCCCGATTCTCGGAGCCGTCAGGCCGTGTGCCTCGGTTCGGGACCGCCCAACCGTCTCTGATTCCTCCGGTTTTGGCAGGTACCTCTGTTTTGTCATTATGAAGAACACTGGGGCCCCTGATGCCCACTTCGTGGCCGTATGCCACTTTCGGTGCTTATAGCCGGTTT
>JAPPVO010001966.1:0-12873 GCA_030407325.1 Camellia japonica | reverse complement strand
TTTTGAACCTTTAGACTTGTTCATGGCTGTTGGAGTGAATGTGCATATTTATAGATTGGTTTGCCTAGTCCAATACAGTGAGCAGTGAATATGCATATGAAAAAAAGAAAAAAAATTCTGCATACGAGAGAGAGCATTTTGTGAGTGTGGATCTATATCTCTAGAAGTTTGACTCCTTGTGAAAAGTGTTGAAACTGTTGAAAGATCAACTTTAATAATGTGAAAAGTTTTTGTTTTTTAATTTTTTTTTGGGGTTCAAAATCATAAAGTGTTTCTTTTTTTTTTGTATTATTTTTTGTTCACAATCATAAAAGTGTTTCTTTTTTGTTTTTCTGATTTGTTTTTTGGTTCAACCTGTGTTATTAAAACTACCCATTGAGTTCAACAATTTGGGGGTTATGGGACATAAGAGGTTGGAATTGGTATTGGTTTTTTGGGATAACACAGGAAGAGAGATTGTGAGGTTTGAAAGAGAGAGAGAGACATTTTTTTGTTTCTGTTTTCTTTGGTAATGGAAGCAAAAAAATTGAAATTGTGTGGACTCTGATGAAGAGGATTTTTTTGGGGGAGAGGGTGGACATTTCAAAAAGAATGTGTTGGAAAATGGTGGAGGTATTTATTGTTTTTGGCTTCTTTTTTGAGACAATAATACAAAGTTACTTTTGTAATATAAATTACAACATTGTTTGATAAGAAGGAATTCATCCTATTGCTCCCAACTAAATAGGAATGAATTGGTTTAGTAATGTTATACAATAATAACTTTTTTAACAATGAAATTTTCAGTGGATTTTTTTTTATATTCGTGCAATTTTTTTTAATTTTTATTATCTCTTAGGAAGTTTTAGTCAAAAAGCCTTCCAAATTTGAAATGCAAAAAAAAAAAAAAATAAATAAATAAATAATCCAATAAACACAAAGAAAATTGCTAAAATTCTCTTTTTATTTTTAGTTCCATTTAGACTAAAGCAACTATAAATAAAAAAGCAATTTGTGAAAATTAAAAAATTTTTAAATTATAAAGATGGTTCCCAGTTTGTTCTCATGGATCTGGTATTGTTCACTATCTTTTTCATGTAGTTTGTTAAAAGTGCTACTGCTAGCCTAGTTTGCTACAGCCTTGTTCATTGTCTTACCCATGAAAGTAACTCAGCAAAGGCTTCATATGGGCTGGTGATGTCCTCTGTTTTTATAAGTAAAATTTTTATTTTCATATATTAATTAATTCTCCATGCTGATGAAGAAATGTGGTTAATTTGACGTCAATTTTATGCTTCTCATACTACTTTATAGCTTTCTACTGTAGCTGAGAGAGACATTATTTTTGTTTTTATATTATTGATTGTTTTGTTTTTTTAATTATTTTTGTATGGTATTTTTTTAGATTTTTAGTATGTGGTTGGAGGTAGCATTTTTTTCTCTCAATCCCCAAATCTTTCTAGAATACTAGGTATATGGTTGTCTCATATGTTTTGGAGTTTGTTTGTTTGTTTGTGGGTATGAATTTTGTGTTGTCTCCTATGCTTTGTTACTTATTTTTTTAAAGTAATGGTGGTCCCATTTGTAATTTTTATGTTCTTTCTTTCTTTTTTTTTTTTTTTTTCTTTATCATTTATACATTTGTTTGTTTGGAATGGAGGGACATGAATGGTAAAAAAAAAGTATAGAAGGCAAACCCTTTTCTTCTTGTTCCTATCACAGGAAGCCATTGAACAGAGCTTCGGAGGTTGCGCCAGTGGTAGTGGAACAATGGGATTGAGGCGACAATAGACCGGCGGGGTGTGAGAGAGACGGGTTTGAAGAAAGCCTCACACAGTATAGAGAGAAAAGAGAGTATAGAGATAGTCAACAGAACAAAACTCATTCAAAAGAAAAAAAAAAAAAAAAACAGAACAGAACACCATGGGTGGGTCTCCTGTAGAGAGGGAAAGAGACACAAAACATAATAGAGACAAAGAGAGAAAGAGTGTGTGTTAGCTGTGTGTGACTGGTTCAACCGGTTTTTTTTTTTTTTTTTTTTTCAATGGTCCAGATTAAAGATTTCCATCTAAAGGCTAAAATTGATTTTTATGTATGGTACCCAAATACCACTTTCGGGTACCATAGTCGGACCCATAAGATGAAGGGAGATGCTACTATTTGCACTCCTAAAAGGATGTATATGGTATGTCCTTCATAACAATATCACAAAAATTTATAACATAAATCATAAAAAAATTCAATTTTTTCGCCACAAAAAAGTACAACACTTTCAGTTTAGGATGCACGTCATAAATTTGCCACTCATAAATTTTACCACAAATTTTTCCCTACGAAGAATGCACTTTTATGTATATTTTGAGGGAGCCAAACAATTTTGGGCCAATGAATTATACATAAAGCTTCTCAGGCAGTTTTAGAGGAACGTATGTCCCAACAACAGATGGAATCCAAACCACTGTATCAGCAATGTTAGGCATAGGCCTGAAATTAGTGGGACTGCTTATCACAAATTCTTGAATTGCTTTGTTTCTCTATTTCTATTAGCAAATTTCTTATGGAGAGGCATCAAGAAGATGACAATTATCAATCCACAAGAAAGTGTCCAGCTCATCACCAATGACATGTTTAATTACAAGTATCAATCCATTTATTCCAAAGCTTTAGGATGTGTTTGCATCATGGATTTTGATAACTGAGAAGTCATTTAGAGTATCTTTTATCACTTCGAAAGGATAACTGATAGAACTCATTTTTGAAACGCTATGTTGGTCGTGGTAGACGATGTCAAAAGTGATAGTTATGAGAGACATAGTACAACTGGTGGCTCGGATTTGAGGGATTGAAGAGAGGGGATGTGGAAACTTGTTTATTAATCAAATTCTAGAATACTCGAATTAGGTAATGTGTGAATAATGTTACCATGTAGCTCATTGATCGATTACTAGGAACTTATGATAACATATATTTGGAGTAGGGTTATTATCTGAAACCCTGTTTGGCTAGAGAGAGTTTATTAGGAAATAGAACCCAAAAAACCAGTAGGACTACTTGGAGTAGGCAGATCATATCATGGCTGACTTAGCCCAACTAGGATACAAAGTGCTTCTTTTGAGCTATTTAGGAATTTCCTTTCTTATACCAAAGGCAACACTAGAGTTTCATTATGGGCTAAAACATGATTTCAGATTCATGAGTATACTGGTAGATTTCCAGAAAGGTTTGAAGGAAATTAGATCAACCAAAGTCAAAAACAGAATTTAATTGAATTTCTGCTATGGGCAGAGAGTACCAAATCATAACCCTATTTCAGACAACCCCATATATGCTCTTCCCGATATAGTGTTCTGTTAATCCACCATTGCATTTTCCAAGGGTAGATTGAAAGGGAAAAGAGAACGTATCCAAAGGAGTGTTGAATTAGGGTAAAATGAAAAAGAAAAAAAGAAAAGAAAAGAGGGAGATATTGAATATAGGTAAAACAACGAGGAAAGAAGTGAGGTTTTCCCTAGAAATAATCATCATCCCTGCAGGTAGATATAGGGCATTGTATGTTTGATGTTTGCAGCCAATTGTGCACACATCTGATGTAAATAATATATTATATTATATATATATATATATATATATATGATTTTTTTTTAGTAGGTAATATAACTATGGTGTTGAGAACTAACTCTGTACAATTTTTCACAATATATAGTGCAAAGGCAACTAAACAAAGATGGCAACATGGGCTAGACAATAAATTGCAGGTTAAGATTAATCAAAGATCAATCGATGTACATTAAGATTTGAAGAAGCTTCTTTCAGTCCCCTTTATCTACATTCATGTTCTATATACACAAGCACACATGTAGAGAAAAGTATCTACAAATTTATTTAAGGATATTAACAATCACCCATGATGTCATTGTTACAATTGCACACAAAGCACACTTATCAAATTCACACACAAATTATTACATGGTTTATAATAAAGTCGATCCAAGATTACACTGGCACCCCCTTTATTTCTTGAAATCAAACTGGCACCCCTTGTCAGATAACGCCGTTTAATTAAATAATGAATTGACTACTATGCCCTTCCTTACAGTTATTTACGTGTATAAAAAAATTATATATCTCTCACTCTCAGGCCCAACATCTTTGGTATAGGGTGTAGAGATGTGTACTCTCTACAAATCTGTTGTCTCTTGATATCACCAACACCAACTAACAACGAAGATCAAGAAGCAAAGATTTGTGAAAGACAAAGAAGAGAATCTACAAGCAAGGTATGTTAAAGATTGTGAATCAACTAGCATAGACTTTTGTTTAGGGATTTGTACTTGAATGGAGTTTTAAGGGTTTTGCTGTGACTGAAAAAGTTTAGGGTTTTTTGCAATTGAAAACTTTGGGGTTTTAGGGTTTTTTGGTGGGTTTTGGGTTTCTTTTTTGTTTGAATAAACATGCAACTAGCTGTTTCCAGCAAATGGGTTATCTGGGTTATGGTACTCTCCCTCCCTTTACTAGTTTTTCTCTTCATTACCAATACAACCAGCCAAATCCTTCTTCCCTACTAGCCAAATCCCTTTTTCCCCTTTATGTTATCTCTCTTCTCCACTCCACTACACTTCAACTCTGTGATTTTAACTGTGAGAAATAATCACAAGATGTTTGATGAAATGCCCCAATTAGTTCTGAAAAATATACTCACTATCTTTAATTTCAATGCCATGATAATAGGTTACTCCCTGTAAGAGGAGCTAATTTGAGCCCACTAAATTAATTGGGCCCAATAGTCCAAGGTTGATGGGCCCGAATTTATTGCAAGTCCAAGATTGATGGGCCCGGATTTATCGCCATCAAACGGGCCGAATCTCTCTAAGCCTCAAAAGGGTTCGGATCCACGAACTTAGAGACTTACTCGGCCCGGACTCGAAAGGGTATTGAGTAAGCCTAGAGATCCGAGGCACTCGGACTCGAAAGGATTCGGACCCACAAATCTAGAGATCCGAAGCACTTGGCTTCAAACGGATTCAGACGCAATCTAGAAGTCGCTCCATTAATGAGTCCCAAAACACTTGCGGACTCGAAACTTTCCGGGATCTACGTACCAGAACCATGGGCGTAATGGAGTTCGAACAAAGGACCCGAACCCGAGGACGGTGAGTGGAGATAAATTCACTCTTCGGTTAAACTAGCCTATACCCGGGTCGAGGTGGCACGATCTAGGGGGTCCCTGAGACTCGGCAATATTTGCGGCAAGGTGTTCTCTTGAACTACCCCTGACCCTTATGCGGCAGGACGTCCTCTGGGACTACCCCTGACCCTTTGGGATGATTGGGGATCATTGGTTAGGTGTGGCTAAGAAGAAGGGTTCGCCGAGAGGTTGATCTCCTCTTCGGGGTTTTTCTCATCCTCGGAGAGGTCTCATCCTCGGAGAGGTCACCTCCTCGGACAAGGTGGTTAGAGAGAATATTCCCCATGTGCCTTGCACATGGGCTCCATCTTACATCATGAGGTGCCTATAAATAGCACCCACCCATAGCTTTACAAGGGATGGATTTTGAGATTTAACTCTTGGGAAAGAACTAATTTCCCTCTCCATTATCAACCTTGAGAGTGAAAGTTGGAGATTCATGGAAGAGCCTTGCCATTATTCTCTCTCTAGCCACTTGCCTTCTTCTTCACCCAATCTCTTATCTCCATCATCTCCTTTACTCTGTTTTCTTTTGAGTTGAGACTATTGAAGAATCTAAGCCTCTCATAATCTTCTAGAGAATTCGAAGTTGTTCTTCAAGGATCTTCGAAGATCTTCGAATTTTCCAACAACTTTTCTGAACCCTCTCATACACTCCCAAAGGTTAAAACCAAAAAAGTGTGCTAGTTTATACTCAAAAGTAATGTAAATGTACTGAAGCTAATGATCAAACTTTTCCTGCTTTAATCAAAGCCTGAGCTTGTATATGTACTTGTATATAATGACTCTCTGTCTTTTCTTATTCTGTTTTTTTTGTTCTGTTTTATTTTTTGGTTCTTTAAAATATATATATATATTAATATATATATATATATATATATATATATAAAAGGGGTAGAAATTGATACATAATCAAACTTATAAAAAATGTGCTTTTATATGATTACTGTGTGTTTTTCTGGTGTTTATAGCTATGGCGATGATATCGATCCACTTGTTCACTATCAGAAAAATCTGCACAGAATAAAGAATGTTAATCCTGATTATTATAGACAAATTGAGCTATTAGCTGATGAGTCTGAGGGTGTATTGGGTAACATTTCTTCTTCAACAGTAGTGTCCATCAAGGTATTCACAATAAAAAGACATGTCAAAGAGCTCCAGTTGCATCTTCACTCATAACCAGAGGGAGAGGAAGAACACCCGCAAGAGGATACCTACTAGAAGGGGCAAAGGAAGGCAACAAGTATTTTATTTTATGCATTTCATTTAAGTTTATTATTTGGTTTACTTTTTATTATTATTATTTTTGTTTTAATATATTTCTCTTCATGAGGTCCCAACTCAAGGAGGAGGTTCCACCGCTAGGAGGCCTGCAGCTGGTGGTTTCGCAAGTGGAACATCTGGAGGTGGTACTTATACTGGTGGGTGGGCTGCACGTGGGAGGTCTGTTGGTGAAAGGGCTGGAGGTGTTAGCTCTACTAATAGGAGGGTTGGACGTGAGAGGTCTGCTTTTGGGAGTCAAGCAAGTGGTTCTGCACCAGGGAGGCCTACACTTCATGATTTTGCACCTAAAGTTCCAACTCACGCAAGTGTGAGTGCAAGGGGGGCACATGGGGAAGGCACATCGACTGGTCCTTCGGAATAGGCACAACTCTAGCTTTAGTTTGAAAGCCGAAACTTCTTTTTTTTACTTAATGGACAATATATCTATCTCTCTGTCTATCTATATATCTATGTTTTTGTGGATGTACATGCTATAGGGAGCATGCTCATACAATGTTTTTGGGTGGTTGTGGGCATCACATCACTGATACATGTTACTACATGTTTCTCCAGAGTCTATTTTTGTGTTAGTGGACAATTTGCACAGATGGAAGTATATATTGTGCAGTTGGGACATACATTGCACAAATAACACTTTTGCTTTTACATAAGTAACTATGTCAAGGATATTAACATGATTATCTTTAATGGAATGAAATGACTCATTTTGGATATCAGATTGTGTGAACATGGTGATTCTTTTTTAATTATATTGTTGTTTGAACATGGTGATATCTGGTTGTGTGTGAACATGGTGTTGACCTTTAGGATATTAGGTTGTGTGTAAGCAGGTTGTGTAAACATGTTGATCATCCATCAATATGGTTTTTTTTTTTTTTTTTTTTTTTAAATCTTAGAGAATGAAAGAGGCTCAGAGAGGCAACTGAATGGACCTTGCTACATCCCCCTAAAAACACTCCCCCTAATTTCCATATCAAGTAAAAAAAAAAAAAAAAAAACAAGGAAACAGTTACCCAAAATGGAAATTAGGGTGATTAGGGGGACAGTTTTTAGGGCTCCAAATCATTTTCCACAACTGAATATAGTTTTCATATGAAAGAAAATGGAATATGAGAAAGTGAAATGATCTATCCACCGAATTTGTCGTCGCCCAATCGCCCGAATTTGTGCAGCTGAACGACCTACCAAACGACCGGCCGGTCGACCTGTCAAACGACCGGCATAAACAAATTCGAGCAATTCGGGCAACAAAAAATTTGGTGGATGTAGCATTGCTCTATGAGAAAAATGGAATATAGTTCTCAGAGGCAATGGAATATATTTTGCATAAACAATTTGGTGTTGACTTTTTTTTTCTTCTTCTTTTTCAGTCTAGGTTGTGTGTGAATTAGGTTGATTATATTTACTAATGGACTTTGATTATCAGGTTAATGATTATTTTTTTTAATCTCAGATTGTGTGGGGCTGGGTTGAAGACACTTTATATATATATATATATATATATTATATATATCTCTAACTTGCAACATATAAATGATATGAAATGCAAATGCATTTCATTTTAGGGTAAATTTGACATTTGGTGGCCTTTAATGGATGATGTCACCATATTCCGTTGGTCAATAGACGTCTGACCAACAGAAGGACTTTAGTGTTACACAAATTCCTAAAATAAGGGGTACCAATGCGATTTCAAGGAATAAAAGGGGGTGTCAATGTGATTTCAGAAGAACAGAGGTCAGTGTCAGTGTAATTTACCCTAAAGTCAATCCAGTTATATCACAATAGAGAAAGCTATGTGTAGACACAAATTTTAAAATATGAAGTGTTTCAACACATTTCAAATTTATGTTACAAATGTCCACTGTTTAGTTTTTGGACTAAACAGTGTTGATTATTTGAATAGCAGGTTCTTATTTCCGATCTGTATTTCAGATCGTTAATTACACATTTTATACAAATGAAACTCCGATTAATGAAGAACAAAATAAACAGCAAAAGACAATTTAAGAAAAATAAATATTTTATTAAAATTGTTATGGGTTTTGAACCCTCGAATACAAAATACAATTCTGGGTTTGGAACCCTTTACCTATTCATCGCCATTAGCGTAGGCTCTTCAGTTCTCTAGCTTCTCTTCTTCTTTCTTGTAACGATTTCTTTAGCTCTCAATTTCTTTCTCTCTCTCTCTGATCTTTCACTTCTGATTTTCTCCTCTCCCCCGTCTTGTGTGATGGTCCTCATATTTATCGAGGGCCATCAGGTGATAGGAATGCTTCATCTTCAATTTGAATTTCAAATTGAATGATAGCGCCATTTGCATTTTGAATAATAACGCTATCTGATCAATCGTATATTTGATCAGCCATTTGAATTTTGAATAATAGCGCTATCTGGTTAATCGTATATTTGATTAACCGGATTTTTCTTTGGGATTTCATCCTGTGTGGTGTCCTTGCTGTAGGCTCTACAGGTGTCATCTTTCGTAGGCTCCACGTGTCATTGTTGAGATACAACGTCGTTTTGTTTATATACTTCAACGGATCATATTGATCTTTTTTAGGAAGTGATTATCTGCAACCTTCCTATCATATGCTCCATACGTGTCATAAATTTAGTTAAAATTTATGTGCCAACAAATGCCCCTCGTGACTTGCACAAGTGAATTTTCTTAATTGTGCGAGTCACGACAATTTGGCACTTTTATCTGGCTGATCTTTAGATCTTGGATGAGATTATTTCTTTGCTTTGATCCCTGGGCTTTTTTTTTTTTTTTTTTTTTTTTTGGGTTAATTGCCCTTTATAGTCCATGGGCCATTTATTTTTGTTGCATGGGTCCTTTTTATGGACTTGAATTTTTTTTATTTTTTTATTTTTTTTTGAAGGGTCATGAGTAAGGTCCAAGATTTAATTGGGCATTTCCTTTTATGGGCCTCCAACTTGCCACCATTTTTTTTTTAGGCCATCATGGATTTTTCTAGACCATTATGGATCTTTCCTTTTCTAGGCCACTATTTTTAATTGGGCCTTTTCTTTTGTGGACCTCCAACTTGCCACCATGGATTTTTCTAGACCATCATGGTGGGCCTCCAACTTGCCACATTTTTTTTACAGCAGATTTTTTTTTTTTTTTTTTTTTAGGCCATCATGGATTTTTTCTAGGCTATCATGGACCTTTCCTTTTCTAGGTCACCATTTTTAATTGGGCCTTTTCTTTTGTGGGCCTCCAACTTGTCACATTATTATTTTTTTTTAGAATTTTTTTTTACAACATATATAATATATATTATATATATATATATATATATATATTAGGAGTTTCTCTAAATGAAATAGGATGGATTGGCATTTGTAGGATTTCTAATCCTACACAAACTCTTACTTAGTATTTCAAATCCTACCTAAACTCTTGCTTGTTTGAAGTATTTTAGGAGAACACTACCTCCTTTGTTAAGCAAGAATTTTTTGCTTTATATAACACCTATTCATATATTTTTTCCCTGCAGCCCTTTTTTCCTTTGCAGTTTTTTTTTTTTTTTTCAGCAGATTTTTTGCTCCAGAAAATTTCTAGCAATTTCCAGCCTTTTTTTTTTGTTTTCTTTCCAACAAAAGTTGTTCTCCTTGTACTTTAAAGAAGGCACCGAAAGAAATCCTTCAAATTCCTTTTAATCCGGTATACTTCCCTATTTGTTGCTTTTCTTTTATAACAGCATGTTTTTTTTCTTAAGAAGAATTGCTTGTGTAAAGACAAAAAAACCTGAACAAGTTTAGTAACTTGGTCATGGCATCCAGCAATCTACTTATTGTTGAATAGATAGTACCACAAAATCTGAATCACAGAACCCTTTATTTTATTATTTTTTTTTATTTTTTCGTAGACCATGAATCTAAATAGGCCAACAAAGGTTTCAAAAAAAAATTTCAAACTATTTAGCAGTTTTTTTTTTTTTTTTTTTTTTTCGGTAGACTATGAATCTAATAGGCCAACAAAGTTTCAAACTGTTTCAAAATTCCCACACTAGCTTCATGTATATCATGTTTTTCTACAGTCACAACCCGTGTAATATCGATGAGAATCAAGAGGTTGTAAGTCATAGATGGTTGAGCCCACGTGGCCCAAATGGTTTTGGGATGCTTAATCAGCTAGGTATTTTCCTTCTCCATTGGGGGTGTTTGTTTAAGCTTTTCAGAGTCAATTTATGACTTTTAGCTTTGAAAAAGTTATTTTGGACTGTTTGGTTAAACTTATTTCAAACAGCTTCTGATTCTAACAGCTTATTTTAACTCAAAAAAGCTGATTCTGAGAAGCTGCTCACCCTTGCTTCTGATTATCAGCTTCTGCTGTGAACATGTTAATTTATGGTTATACTCTTAAATTTTTTTATTTTTTATTTTTTTAAAAATAGAAAAAGACTCAAATGGACTATAGATTATTATTATTATTTTTTATGAGAAATGTAGACAAACAAAAAATAAAAATTAATTGAAAAAGTTATTTCACAGCTTATTTAACAAACACTACTCAGCAACTTAAATCTATAATCCAACAGGTACACCAAACAGATTAACAACTTCTGATTAAAGTCATAATCTATAATCTGTTAAGCTATAATCTATAAGTTGTTTTAACAGCTACACCAAACGGGGCCATTGTAGTAGGTAGCCAAACTATTCCAGATTCTTGTCATCAACATATTTTAAAGGCCTCAATTTAATATATGTTTAAAGGCCCCAATTAAGAAAGCATGGGTTCTGTTGATTTGTTCAGTTTCTTGAAGAGGACAGTTTTTTTTTTTTTTTTTGTCTTTTTTTTTTTTTTTGTTTTTTTGTCTTTTTTTTTTTTTTTGTCTTTTTTTAACTATGAGACCAAACAAAGACTTTTCTTGTTTAAAGAAAAACCTGCTATATACTTTTTTTGTAACAGTAGATTTTGCTAAACCCAAATATGAACAGACAATTTTTTTTTTTTTTTTTTTTTTTTTTTTTGAAAATCGAATTTTTTAAGCCTGCTACCTTTTATTTTATATTGTATTAGTAGCAGCCCTTTGCACAATTAGCCAATTTTTTGTTAAAAGTCGAATCAACCTTGCCCCTCGTGATTCGTGCAAGTGAATTTTAATTGTACGAATCATGATGACTAATTTCTTTTTCTTTTTTTTTTTTCTTTTTTTTTTATGGTTAACAATTATTTCATGTCTTTTTTATCTCTTTTGCAGGCAACACGCAAGGCGTCAGAGTTTGTTTGCAGGTATCATTGCCCCTCCTAGCCTAATGGCAATGAGTGGCTTGAATCCTTGGCAGTAATTGTGTCCTTTCACCCCAATGGCTTGAATCATTGGCAGTGATTGTGTCCGTCACCCCAACGGCTTAAATCCTTGGCAGTGATTGTGTCCGTCACCCCAACGGCTTAAATCCTTGGCAGTGATTGTGTCCTTCACCCCAATGGCTTGAATCCTTGGCAGTGATTGTGTCCTTCACCCCAACGGCTTGAATCCTTGGCAGTGATTGTGTCCGTCACCCCAACGGCTTGAATCCTTGGCAGTGATTGTGTCCGTCACCCCAACGGCTTGAATCCTTGGCAGTGATTGTGTCTGTCACCCCAACGGCTTGAATCCTTGGCAGTGATTGTGTCCGTCACCCCAACGACTTGAATCCTTGGCAGTGATGTGTTGTGTGTGTCACCCCAACGGCTTGAATCCTTGGCAGTGATTGTGTCCGTCACCCCAACGGCTTGAATCCTTGGCAGTGAGTGATTGTGTCCGTCACCCCAACGCTTGAGTCCTTGGCAGTGATTGTGTCCATCACCCCAACGTTTGAGTCCGTGGCAGTGATTGTGTCCGTCACCCCAACGGCTTGAATCCTTGGCAGTGATTGTGTCCGTCACCCCAACGGCTTGAGTCCTTGGCAGTGATTGTGTCCGTCACCCCAACGGTTTGAGTCCGTGGCAGTGATTGTGTCCGTCACCCCAACGGTTTGAGTCCTTGGCAGTGATTGTGTCCGTCACCCCAACGGTTTGAGTCCTTGGCAGTGATTGTGTCCGTCACCCCAACGTTTTGAGTCCTTGGCAGTGATTGTGTCATTCACCCCAACGGTTTGAGTCCTTGGCAGTGATTGTGTCAGTCACCCCAACGGTTTGAGTCCTTGGCAGTGAACGTGTCCGTCACCCCAACGGCTTGAGTCCTTGGCAGTGATTGTGTCAGTCACCCCAACGGCTTGAGTCCTTGGCAGTGATTGTGTCAGTCACCCCAACGGTTTGAGTCCTTGGCAGTGAACGTGTCCGTCACCCCAACGGCTTGAGTCCTTGGCAGTGAACGTGTCCGTCACCCCAACGGCTTGAAGCCTTGGCAGTGAACGTGTCCGTCACCCCAACGGCTTGAAGCCTTGGCAGTGAATGTGTCCGTCACGCCAACGACTTGAAGCCT
>JAPPVO010001965.1:0-25705 GCA_030407325.1 Camellia japonica | reverse complement strand
CTGCCTGGAGAGCCTCAGCTTGCTGAAGTGCCTTGAGCCAGCCGTGGCTTAAACCCATGATTTTCACATCGGCACACTTCTTCGACGAGTTTCTCCATGGTCTTCTGTATTCCGACCTTTCGGCCGTCCAGGTGTGAATTCCGCGTTGCCGTTGTATTAACAAAATGATTTCTCCTTTTCCGCTTTTGAAGTTGAGAAGAGTGATGATGAGGGAGCCGCCGAATACAAGCAGACCTTGTAATACTCATGTAAATTGAGAGCGAAATTATTTATTTATTAGCTAATTTTAATAAAACGCTTTGTTTTCAATTTGTAGCGTACTTTCACTTTGAATAGAAGCAAACCTTCGTTTTCAGTTTGTATTTACTGGCTATTTATATTAGTTTACTTGATGCCAATCGATTTATCTAAGGACACACTTTATTATGAAAGTTCGCACATTTTATCCTATGTTTATACGTCTTGAGCTATTTCATTTTGTATATTTGCGTATTTCAACCTTTGTTTATCGGCCCAAAGGCGTCATGCGCCGATGGGACTCTGAATTCGGAGACTTTGTTTGGCCAATCGTGACATGTACGAAGGGCGCTCCGAATCCGGAGGCTTTATCAGCCCAAAGGCGTCATGCGCCGATGGGGCTTCGAATTCGGAGACTTTGTTTGGCCAATCGTGACATGCACGAAGGGCGCTCCGAATCCGAAGGCTTTATCGGCCCAAAGGCGTCATACGCCGATGGGGCTCCGAATTCGGAGACTTTGTTTGGCCAATCGTGACATTCACGAAGGGCGCTCCGAATTCGGAGGCTTTATCGGCCCAAAGGCGTCATGCGTCGATGGGGCTCCGAATTCAGAGACTTTGTTTGGCCAATCGTGACATGCACGAAGGGCGCTCCGAATCCGGAGGCTTTATCGGCCCAAAGGCGTCATGCGTCGATGGGGCTCCGAATTCGGAGACTTTGTTTGGCCAATCGTGACATGCACGAAGGGCGCTCCGAATCCGAAGGCTTTATCGGCCTAAAGGCGTCATGTGCCGATGGGGCTCCGAATTCGGAGACTTTGTTTGGCCAATCGTGACATGCATGAAGGGCGCTCCGAATCCAGAGGCTTTATTTGGCCAATCGTGACATGCACGAAGGGCGTTTCGAATCCGGAGGCTTTATCGGCCCAAAGGCGTCATGCGCCGATGGGGTTCCGAATTCGGAGACTTTGTTTAGCCAATCGTGACATGCACGAAGGGCGCTCCGAATCCGGAGGCTTTATCGGAACACTTTTGAACTAGATTTGGCAGTAAGTAAATAGGGATCTTTGCATTTACAAAAGTGGAGAGTGTACATGATGAACTATTCAAAACTAGTATTATTCCGCACAAGTCGGGTTTAATGATAGAATTTATGCAAGTGCGTTGAATTCCAAGGCCGTGGCAGACTCCTTCCAGACATGTCTCTCAGCCGATATGCCCCTACTCCTACGATCGAATCGACCTGATAGGGGCCGTCCCAGTTAGGACCTAATTTTCCATCAGGCGGTTTCCTGGCAGCTGGAAGTACTTTCTTCAGAACCAACTCTCCTGGTGTGTAACAGCGCAGCTGAAAACGTTGATTGTACGACTTAGTAAGCTGTTGCTGGTATCGTGCCATGGACGCAAGAGCACGGTCTCTTCATTCTTCGATCAAAATCAAATCCAAAACCAGCATCATGTCGTTTCGGCCCATATCAAAAACTTGCGATTTCAGGGTTGGGTGGCCGATCTCCAAAGGTATGATCGCCTGGGTTCCAAAGCATAAAGCAAACGACGTTTCTCCTGTGGATCACCTCGGCGTAGTTCGATGAGCCCACAATACACTCGGCAATTCTTCGACCCATTTGCCTTTAGCTTTCTCCAGCTTCTTCTTGATGCCGTCCAAGATAGATTTGTTAGAGGCTTCGGCTTGACCATTGCTTTGGGGGTAAGCCGGCGTGGAAAAGTAAGGCCGGATACCATATTTGCTGCACAACTCTCGGTAGATGCCACAATCAAACTGGGTGCCGTTGTCTGAGATAAGAGCTCTTGGAATGCCGAATCATGTTATGACATTTCTCCATACAAAGCGCTTAACATCAGCATCTCAAATGTGCGTTAATGCCTCCGCTTCGACCCATTTTGTGAAGTAATCTGTCGCGACGATCAAGTATCACTTTTTTCCTGGGGCCCTCAGTAATGGTCCTACGCTATCAAGTCCCCACTGGGCGAACGGCCAGGGGCTGGTAATAGAGCTTAACTCTTCAGCGGGCAGATGGGTTAACGGGGAGAACTTCTGGCACTGTTCACATTTTTTCACATAGCATTCGGCATCAGATCTCCTTGTCGGCCAGTAATACCCCTGTGTTATAGCTCGATGGGCCAAAGAGCGCCCGCCAGAATGTGCGCCACAACTGCCTTCATGTATTTTAGTCAGAAGCTCTTCGACTTTGTCCAGATGCACGCATTCTAGGTATGGACCGGAAAGGGATTTTTTATAAAGCTTTCCTTGCGAATCCAAGTAGTAATGTAGGGCTTTGTTTCGCAGCTTGTGCGCTTCTTTCTTGTCCTTTGGGAGTTGTTCGGAAGACAGAAATGAAGCAATGGGATCCATCCAACTTGGTCAAGATTCTATGACGTTGACCTGGATTTCCTCCGAAGGACCAATGCTTGGCTCCGGGATGAAACCCACCTCGATGGTCCGTTTAATCTCTGAGTTAATGGCGGAGGCTAGGCAAGCCAGGGCATCTGCATGTGTGTTTTGATCACGTGTTATCTGATTCAATTCATGATGGTCAAATTTTGCCAACAAGGAGTTAGCCGTTTTCATGTAAGCCGCCATACGATCATTTCTTGTCGTGTACTCCCATTTTAGCTGATTGATCACCAGTTTTGAATCACAAAATACAAGTAAACGCCGAGCACCCAGAAGATGTGCATTCCGCAAACCGGTTAGAAGGGTTTCGTATTCATCTTCGTTATTTGAAGCTTCGTTATTTGACGCTTCGAAGCCGAGTTTGACGGCCTGCTCAATTATTGCGCCGTCGGGAGCCATGATTATTACTCCGGCTCCACTGCCCCGCTAATTGGATGATCCATCACAGTACAACTGCTAAATGTCCCCAACATAAATTCTCCAGTGCGGCTTAGGTCGAATTTCATCAGCCTTGAAGTCGGCAAGACACCCAGTGAATTCGGCCACAAAGTCGGCAAGCACCTGTCCCTTGATTGAGGTTCTAGGTAGAAACTGAATATCGTACTGGCCGAGTTCGAGAGCCCACTTTGAAACACGTCATGATGCTTCCGCACTACGTAGTACTGATCGGAGGGGGGTACTTCGGATCGATCTTATTTATTTCATAAATAATATATTGAGAGTCTTATAAAATAAATTGTTCAGATCACACAAATAGGAAGATTCACAGTTCCTCAATTTTCGTCAAGTTAAAATTTTAAAAGAGAAAAGTCAAATCTTTTATTTTTTCCCTTTTGTCACGATATATCTATATATATAAGAGGTGTTTTGGGAGTTGGGGTGCCTGTTGTGCACCCAGCACAGCAAGCACTAGTGTGTGGCCTTATGGGCTTATTTCAAGATCCGTTTTGATAATCCGAACCGTTCACATTTTCGAGTACATCGAGTAGAACATACCTGTAAAAAATTAAGTTAATCGGATATCGTTAACCTTTCATCCACTCACATTTGTATCTTAAAAAATAAATGACATTGTGATTTAAAGTATTAAAATGAATACAAATGTGAGTGGATGAAAGGGCTAACGATATCCGATTAACTTAATTTTTTACAGGTATATTCTACTCGATGTATTTTAAAATGTGAACAGTTCGGATTATCATAACGGACCCCAAAATAAGCCCATAGGACCGTACAACAATGCCTACTGTGCTGGGTGCACAGCAGGCACCCCAACTCTGGTGTTTTGCTGCTTGTGGCTTGTTCTTTTTTTTTCCCTATTTGCCCTTAGCTTGTTTTGAAATTACTATTTTACCGTTTAGTTTGGTTGGTGAAACAATTGGATGGTGGCCTTTTGGAAATTATGTAATAAATTTTGGTTACTTTGGTGATAACGTTTGTCTTGGGTTCCCTATTTTACCCTTAGCTTTTATGAATTTCCTATTTTTTCCTTTCATTTTGTATAATTTACTAATGGTGTACTAATTTGAGTGAAGGTTCTTTCATAAATACGCAAACATTCTTGGTTAATTATGAAATATTAATCTTTTATTTTTTAACAAACTACAAATACATCCAAAAAGTTTGTTTAAAATATGAATTAGTCCAATAATACTACAAATTAAAACTATAATTTATTATAAATTTTAATTTAACACAATAATCCAAAAAAAAAAACTACTCTTCTATGCAATAATAAATTATCAAAATTGTTCATTGAAAAATATTTCTCGTATCATTAAAAACTATTAATTGACTTAATACTTTATTTATTAACAAAATAGTTAACTGAAAGATATTTTTATATCATTAAAAATTATTAATTGATTTAATGATTTATTTATTAATAAAATTGATTATTTGTTATGCAAGTATGATTTATTTATTAATAAAATGGGTCATTTGTATATATATGTATTCTTTTTACTTCTTTATTAGTTCAATTTTTTTATTTTTTTTAGATGGGGGAATTATCTATCTCTTTTATACTAAAATGTATATTTCATTTTGTTTATCACTATGTCTTCACACCGGCAATAATTTCGGTCATTTTAGTCTTACTAAGAAAAAAAGAGTATAATTATGTTAAAATGATAGGATATATTATATTTTTTCTAATTGCTATTATTTATAATACAATTTATATAATTCTATCATATATGTAATAATTTATTCTATTCAATTTCATAAAGTAATATTCTTATTTTTAAAAAATATTAAAATACAAAACTTAAATTTATTGTAATAGTAGCGCGGGCCTTGTAAACTAGTGTATATATACAATCTTGAGTGTCAGCCTCATTTGAAGATCGACATTTTGTTCTATAGATAACATTATCAACAAGGTGACTATTGTGCCCACTGTCGTGCGGTTATTGGGGCTCATTTCGAACATTTTTCGAAAATCTAAACATTTCACTTTTTAGAGTATATCAAGCAGAACATACCCGTAAAAAATTAAATTGATTAGATATCAAAATGAATGACAAATGTGAGTTAGCGTACAAAACTGAATACAAATGTGAGTTAATGAAATGGTTAACGATGTTTAATCAATTTAATTTTTTACATGTATATTCTATGAGAGCTGCTATTAACCCTACCATTTTACTTTGGCGAACCCCCTGCCCAGCAAAATGAGTCCCCTCTATTTTCTCTTTGAACCTCCACCTTAATACCAACTATACTCCTAACCCCAAACCCAAACCCAAATCCTAGACCTAACCCTAACCTTAATCCCATCCCCACCAACTCCAACAACCACCGCCACTATCTCGGTGGCCAACCGCTAACCCCTCACCGCCGCTTTCTCTTCTCTTCTTCTTCTCCCCTCACTCCTATCACCGTCGGCGACCCCTTCCTCCAATGGCGACCTTCTCCAGTTGCCCTTGCCTCTCTTTTCCCCCCCTCTTGTGCATCACCCCATGCTTCATCGTAACCCAGCCTTTGGAGACCCCAACCATCGCTATTTTCATCCTTACCAGCAACTCAAATCTTCATCTTAATCGACGAGCAACCCAGATCCTGTCGTGTCGCTATCGCACCTCCAAACCATAGTGACCTAACCATGTGCAAAGAGAGAGATTATAGTGGCGGTGGGGTTCGCGATCACAATCGGCAGGGTTAGAGATCGCGATTGCAGTGCTCGCTCGATCGTGATTGCAGTGGAGATCGCGATTTCAAATCTGAGAGAGAAGAAGAAGAAGAAGAGAAGAAGAAGAGAAGAAGAAGAGAGAAGAGGAGGCTAGGGTTAGGATTTAGATCTATGGTTAGGGTTTCGGAATAAGAGGAGGAAGAAGAGGAGAATGAGGTGCTGGCACCAGCAGTGGGTAATGGGCGGTGATGGTAGCGGCATGGTGGTGGAAAGAATGAGAAGGAAAAGAAAAGTGTTGCGATGATGGCTGGGCTGGGGCTGGGGCTGGGGTGGGGTTGGGTTGGGGGTGACGGGAAGGTGGACGGCTGCATGCCAGAGGTGATGGAATTAGGGTTGTGCTACATCCCCTAAAAAAACCCCCCCTAATCCCTAAATTTCAAACCAAGGCAAAAAAAAGAATAAAGATTTGGTGGAATGAGCCCGAATGAGCCCCCGAGAGAAGGGAGAGAGAGAGAGAGAGAGAGAGAGAGAAGATCGGGGAAGACGACCGCAGCCGCCCGATCGTCGCCCGCCGTCGCTCTCGTCGCAGCAGCTCCAGCTCGTCAGCAGCACCTGCAGTCGCAGCTCGCCTCGCCTCGCCGCCCGCCTCTGCCTCGCCGCCCCCTGCCTCAGCCAGAGTTTGTTGGCCCCCTCCCTCCCCTCCCCTCCTTCTTCCTCCCCTCCCCTCCCTCCCTCTCCTTCCCCTCTCTTCTTCGTTCTTCCTTCTGCCGAAAAAAAAAAAAAAAAAAAAATAAAAATACAAAAACGACGACGTTTTTGTGTATTAGGGGCATTCGGGGCTCCCACATTCGGCTCTCCAATCACAACTCAAAAAAAAAAAATGCCCAAAACGACGTCGTTTTGGGCATTAGAGGGATTATGGGGGGTTTTTTTAGGGGGACAAATCATTTTCCATGGAATTAAGGTTAGAATTTAGAAAATTAGGGTTAGAGGTTTAGGGATGAAGGTAGAAATGAAATTTTATCTTTGGATAAAATTAGAATTAAAAAAAATGAAACAGTGGGGGATCCAAAGAAATAAAGTAGTTAAATAGCAGCCCTCATACTCTATTCATGTATCCTAAAATGTGAACAATTTAGATTATTGAAACGGGTCCTGAAATAGGCCCCAATAGCTACACAACAGTGCCACCCCATCTCCACAATTTATATGGTTGCCTCATTAGTTGTTAGTGAGAAAAGTGAGCAATAAAAATATCAAATTCCTCTTTATAATATTTGAACGTGTTACTTTAAATTAAAAAGCTATCCTGCATAACTATTAGGCTTTAATTCAAATGAGATTTGATAATTAATTTTTTAAAATTTCAAAAAATTAATATGTTTAGTAATTAATATTTTTTTTTTTTTAAATTTAAATTTGCAACAGTAACAAAAGCAAAACACCAAAAAATTTAGAGGCACATAAGCTTTAAAAAATAAGGAAACGGCAATCTCATATGCCAATGTTTCCTTTCCACAACTCCATTATGTTCTAGAGTGTGACAACAAACTTGGTGAATATGGGAAAATTTCAATTAAGTGTTGGTTTTTGAAAAAATTTATAGATAAATGGTAAACTTTATACATATTAATAATTATAATTATAATTATTTTTTTATCATTTTGTAATAATTTTTTGATGGTACAAGTGATGAGTAATTGGGGGAACTACATATAGGTGAGAGAAGAAGAAAAAAATTATTAACAGATGAGAGGTGCAAACCCACGATCTTTCATTTGCACCCCATCACAGACACACTTGCACCCTTCATGTGTTAATAATTTTTTTTTCCCTTCTCTCACCTACACATAATTTTCCCAAAGTAATTTTCCCAATAAATATCAGCTTGTAGGGAGTAATTTTTAATTTTTATTTTTATTAAAATATGAAGTAAAAAAAAAAAGTGTTTGGAAATGACTTTTTACAAAAAAAAAAAAAAATAAATAAATAAAATGAGTGAATGAGAAGGATTTTTTAATTGTTTATATGAGTTGAATTTTTTTTTTTTAGTACCTTTCTGATTTTTTAACTAAAATGTTTTCTTCCCAACCAGAGTCAAAGTTTTATTTTTTCAGAAAAGAAGTTCTCAACATATGAACTTTAAAGTGACAAAAGGTAGAGAAAACCTGAGACATATTTCCAAGGGAAGAACCATGTGAATCTAATCCAAAAAGGAAACATAATACCTAAAATCATATGTAGAAACAACTCCCCAAACATCACTACGAACTAGATCTAAAGGAGCAGAAGCTCTTATAGTAGATGTATGAAAAGATAATTGAGACATTTTACATTTAAAGCAATGTTCACAAACAATTTTTTATTATTCTGAAGCAAAAAAAAGAAGGATCTTTGAAGAAATAGAAAGAGTGTTGAGCATCTAGTGAAGAGCATTGTTGTTCTGTCACACCAAAGTGGATGAGAAACCCTAGCTCCAACATTAGCAGCAATAGAAGAAGCATCAGGTGAAGGAAAGACCATGACCGTGACTGTGATTGGGTAGAGGCCATCTTTACTCAGGCCTACGTAGAGGACTCTCTCCAAGTGTTTGTCCTGAATGGTAAAATGAGAATCATCAAAATTAAAAGAGCAATTTTTATCAAAAAAAGTTTATGAACAGAAAGTAGATCAGAGGAAATGTGAGGAACTCTAAGAACATTATCAAGTTTGATAGTATGAAAATCTGTAGTTAAGAGACTGTTACCATAATGAGAGATAAGTAAGCCTTGATCATTGCAAATAGAAACCGTATCGTTGCCCTTGAAACTCATGACTGAGAGAGAGATTAGACATGGCAGCCAATTTAGGAGGACGTGTCATGCCTTGATAGGCATAATTCATGCGATAATAATAGTCCAAGGCAATGTGACCAATTTGTCATATGTCATAGATCTGACGAATAGGTCTGCTAAAATCTTGAAAAGAAGGTGATTTGTACTGTTGTGATCCTCCACCTCAATTGGAAAAAGGAGTTAGTGACAAACCTTTTATTTCTAAATAATGAGCTAAATCTTAAATGAATGATTGTTGAATGTAATGATGCTAAGAAGTAACATGTTGTCTTGAATGAATTACTAGTAGCAGCAAAGTCCACTGGTCCAACTGAATCAGATGATTCCTTGAGCAACAATTCTTCAGCATGTAGAAGAACACGTGGATCATCTTCCGATGTATTGAAAAAAGAACATGTGGATCCTCAAATGATGGAGGTTCATTTCAAGTTCTTATATTGCTAAGTGAAAGGCATTATATTCATTCGAAAGACCATTTAATGTGCTATGTAGAAGTTCTTCATTATCAACATAGATTGAAATGGTTGTAAGTCTGTCTTGAATAGGCTTAATACATTAAAGATAAGAATCAATAGAATCTAGGGTAACCAGCGCTTGATCTGTAATCCTCCATTGATAAAAAAAAATTGGGTTTAAATTCTCTATTAAGTCACCAGATTCTTTACATAAACACCTACCAGGACACGAATTCAAACCGTCAATGATCCCTAGAAAGTCATAAGCACATAATATTGTAGTAACTTGGTACTGCCAGAGTATGAAATTGGAATAATCTAGCTTAATTGAACCAAATTAGATATGTCCAATAGTAAAAAAAAAAAAGAGGACTTTGAAGAGTGAATCTTGTTCTAGAGCTTGATTCAACAGGAATTGAAGCAGACGGAGAGAAAGAATGTGAGGAAGTAATGTCGCAATGGTAATTTGGTCTTATGCTATGATACCATGAAAAGATAGAGAGAGAGTAAAACAGAACTAGAAAACTTTCATTCTTTTCCCAATCTTTTACAGATAATACAAGAATATTTATACAACTAATTACAATACTAACTAATCCCTAACGACCTCACTGCCAGCTGTCACATTACAGACTAGGAAACTCAAAACAATTACAGCTCATTCAGCTGTAATGACTCTCCCTTAACAGATAGGTGGTCTATCAGTAAACTACTTGATGTGAGATATCTTGGTTAAAATTGCAATGAAAAGTAAACTAACTTTGAAACTTCAACAAAAATCCTCATGTACATGTAAATGGAAAGAACAAAAATAAAAATAATCATCTCAACACCTTGGATGTTATCGACCATCAACAGTTGTAATAGTAAGTTCATTCCTAGAACATCGTCTCTGATTATTTTGCGAAGACTGTCTCTTTGATGTTGTTGGTCTTTCAGTAAATGCAGGTTGCTTTGGCTTTAGAAGATATGAAATTTCATTACTTAGCATAGAAAGAATTGCAGATATGGTAGGCCTATCTATTGCAAATTCTTGCACACACAATAGTCCAACATGAATGCATCTCAAGATCTCCGGTCCAAAATCTTGACAAGATATCCTCGGATCTATTAGTGTCACAATCTTATCTTCATTCCACAATTTCCAAGCCTGAAATTTTAGTAGTGATATGCCATGTAAAAGTTAAGTTTGAACTATGAATAAACCTTGGATTATTAGATAACTAAATGATGCAAATGACTCAAGTGGACTTACATATCTAAAAGGCTCAAAGCTCGCTCGTCATCATAAAACTAGTGTTCCGTCTTCCGCTAACAATCTCTAGTAACAATACCCAAAACTGAATACATCTGATTTCTCGAAAAAGCTCCCCTGCATTGCATATTCAGGAGCCATATAGCCGCTGCATCATGATAAAATTGATTTTATTGCATTAGATTAATTTCATAAGAAAGAAGGGGTTCTGCAATGAAATTATGAAGATTGGGATAAAGAGACATAAACTTACTATGTTCCAACAACCCTTTTTGTATTGGCTTGATGTCATCATTACCAAAAAATCCTTGCCGTACCAAAATCTGAAATTTTAGGATTTAGCTCTTCATCCAACAGAATGTTACTAGCCTTTTAAATCTCGATGAATGATCCTTAATCTAGAATCCCTATGAAGGTAGAGGAGACCTCTACCTATCCCTTCAATGATGTTGAGGCGTTTACTCCAATATAAGAGCTTTTGTTTCTTTGGATCTAAAATAATGTTGTTGAAAACAACAAGTGAGTGAATATAAATGAAATTATGCTTGTATTTATCAAATAAATAAATAAATGAAATTATGTTGCATAGACAGAAGTTATAATTGGCTAAGGCCAAAAGTTTAGAATATAGATAGATATGAAATTCACACTACAATAAATAAGAACTTCTGCATGTACAAACCGAAGAGAAATGCATCCAAGCTTTTATTTGGCATGTATTCATAGATCAACATCTTTTCTTCTCCTTCTACACAACATCCAAGGAGTTTAACAAGATTACGATGTTGGAGTTTAGAAATCACCACAACTTCATTCATAAAACTCCTCTAGCCCTTGGTCAGAGGATCTTGAAAGCCTTTTCACGGCTATTTCTTGTCCATCTGGTAATTTCCCTAAGACAAACACAAGAACAAGATTAATTTTGCTTTTCAATAACATTGCATCAAGCTGAACATGAACAATCATTACCTTGTAAACTGGACCAAAACCACCCTGTCCAAGCTTATTGGTCTCATGAAATTCATCTGTTGCAATTGCAAGCTTCTCAAAATCGAAGAGTGGTAGTTCTTCAAGTATAATTCGGTTCAAATTATCCAGATGCAACATTTCAGTATTTTTCATTCCTGATTCAAAAGCAAGTTGTAGGTTATTGACTACATTATTAGAGCAAATACTTATTTATCAAAAAAAATTATTAGAGCAAATATTTAATTTTCATATATTTTTAGATAAGATAACTCTATTTCGTTGTACGTACCTCTGTGTTTAACCATCCACTTCCATGAAATGTGTGTGCAAACAACAACAATTATTGACCCTATAATCACTGAAATTGCAATGACAGCTTTCATGTTTCGAATTTTGTCTGTGAATTGGAAGAAATATCAAATGAGTTTAGCTAGAACAAAGTCATAGGCCACATAGTTACAAGTTTATCACAAATGTTATAGCCATTTAAGTTTCTTCAGAAAATCATAGCACAAAGTTTGTTAATGCAACAAAAATTGACTAAAGTATTTTGAGAATTAACAAAAAAATGTCAGATATGTAGTGTGAAATCTGGTTAACTTGTGCTTTATTAATCTAAACAAACAACGAAAGCAAAATGGAATAAGTTGAAGCACAAACTTAAGTTAAACAAGAATATGGAAGGTAAAATATATTACCGAGCTCTGAATATGCCACACGGATGTATAGATCTGCTCCACCAAAGGAAAATTTCTGCATGTCAATTAAGTTTCCATTCCATAACATGCAACCAATGCCAAATTTATATGCATAAGCTGTGCATGAACAATTCTTTAAGCACTTATTTTCACACTCATCTGCTAGAGCCCATGACCACTCTGGAAGTTCTGGCACTTTCATTGTTGTCAGCTTCAAAAACCCATCTTTTCTGCTCTCTTGGCTGCTACTACTAATATTTCTCTGACATTGCAAAGCTGTCCTCCTTGTGCACCCACTAGTAAAATTTCCACTATTCCATTCCTCCACGAGCGCTGGCTCAAACCCTCTCAAACATGAACAAATTGGTGAGACCTTTGAATTGCAACTTCCAAATGGCCCACACTTACCATATACATCACACTCAGCTGGTAATGACCATGCAACCTCCAACTCTTGCTTCCCTTTATTCCAAAGCATCTTCAATAGAGTTCCTTGGTGACTCAGGACAAAGTATGTTAACGTACCTGTATAAGTGGCAGTCAAAGATACAGTTCCTTCTTTGTTATCTTTAACATTAGCAGTACCATGATATGAAGGGCTGAGGTTTTGCACTCCAATAAAGATTTGACATCCCAAGGACCAGCACGAAAATACGGATGACTACCGTTCCATATATAGAATTCTGGGATGGTTAAAAGATTAATCCCGCCAGAGAAGCTTCCAACGGATGGATCAGAAGGGCTTTTCCACGATTTCAACAGTCTCTTCTCACCTGTACTTGCATCACTGATAAGTTCCATTTTATGTATGAACGAGTCTGAAGGGTACTTAAAACTCTCCCATCTTGTATTTCCATTAGAATTATCTTTCAATACAAGGTTCCCGGTGTCTAACAACTGAGCACTTGAATTAGCCGTGGAATTTAAAGCATTTGATGACCAAATAACCTCTTTCTGTTCATTCAAAAGTACTAGATTGCCATCTTTGGCTATGATCAGAGTCCCAGAAGAACAGTTGGTTAGAGGCATGTCTCTATTAGCAACCCACACCACAGTCCTCACAGGCACATTGTTGTACCAAATACCGACATAGCAATTGGTAGTATTGACAGGGTTGAAGAATCCCAATTGAAAGACCTTGTTGCTTGAGATTATCTTTTCGCGGTCAGTGGCGGGTTGAGTGACTGTAATGGTGTCTATTGCAATAGAGAACTTTAAACAAAAACAAGAAAATAAGAGAAGGAGCTCAAGATATTGCATTCCACCTTTGCAAATGATGAGTCCCATAACGTGTCTTGTGCTTCTTGGTGGGCATGGAATTGGATTATTTATACTGCCATGAATAAATTTGAATCTCTTATTCTTCATTGTTTTCAGCAGGACAGACATTTCAAAGGAGTATATTTTTCTATACTATAGCATCATGTGGTATGTACCTCTTGTTATGGAGAACATCTATTTTTTATGATCCAAAAACATATTTGTTTTTCTTTTGCTTTTTTCTCGTGTACGGGTTTGTGTAGAGATTTGTATAAAAAAAAAAGTATGTGTTTAATTTATTTTCTCTTTTGTAACTTTTTTTACGAATTTAAAATCCAAATACAAGCAAAAAGTTTACAAGCTAAAAAGCCAGTTATGTCAGTCAAAAGTTTCAATAAATCTACAAACACAAAAATCAAGTACAAGTTACCCACTTCAGTCAAGTTCCAATAAATCTATCAACACAAAAATTAAATACAAAAAATACATTGAGGGGAAAAAAATTCTAAAAAGGGGTCCCTTTGTTTTGGGGTCGGTAAAAAGGGTCCCCTTGTTCATGTATGCTATGAACATAGTTTTAAATAGTGATATTGAGAGATATATTGGTATCGGTCACATGGTAATGGTTGGGTGTACCGACTGATACATATCGAGAATTTTCTGTCATGGTTGTGAATTTTTTAAAATTATGAGCCTCAAAAAAGAGATTTATAGCAGTCAAATTGACCGTATACATAGGGAAATGTGACTTTAATTCAAATTGATATATCAAGGTATATCAGTATTGAAAGGACAAAAACCCATACATATCAGCTCATGTTTAAAATCATAATTATGAATATTATACAAATCCATAATATCATAAGTATTTTATAGTACACACAAATATATCATTATTTATAAAAGAGAAATATTCGAGACTCACAATTTGTCCACAATGACATCACAAAGAAGTTGAACTTTACATGATTGTATTTATGACAAATCAAAATTTTACAAAAAAAAAAAAAAAAAAAAAAAAAAAAAAAAAAAAAAAAGCTGTCATTTCATTATAAGTAAAATTATGAGTTTTAAATTGTAAGTTAAAATCTTTTTCCTTTATAAAATTATTTTGTTTTCGTGTTTCTAAACGTAAGGCTCATGTTGGGTTGTGGGACCCTGATAAATATTTCCCTAGGTCCAATGGGGGGTTTGGGGAGCCTCCCCAAAAGGAAAGGGGTTCTAGGTGGTACTTTAGTAATTCTTCTTGCTGCCAGGTTACCATAATTATATACTTATAAATAGATGAAGGGGGTGTCACTTTTCTGTAAGAGAGTTGTATTATTTTCTTATTATAGTGAAAATCACAGCAGCCATTTGTGTTCTTTGTATATGTGTGATTTCTTTGATTCGTTTATCTTTTTTGTTTGCTATTTTGTATCTCACCAATCCTAATTCGGTTAGGAAGAGACGATTTCCTAACAGTTCACACCTGACCTGTTCTCCTCATTGTTATTCTAGGTGTGGAAGACCATGCAAAGAGTTTAAAATACTAAGTCAAAGAAGACTTCCTTCAAGAACGCAGATTCTTAAGATTATGCTCTTTGGGCCTATGGCCCCATCATGGTCTCATTTCAATAATCTGAACTGTTCCTTTTTTAGATCACAACATGTAGATCATTTATGAAAAAAATAAAATCGATCTGATAACTGTAGCCATATCAGTTTATGACCCTTATTTGCAAATAAATGAACAAAAAATATTATTTGAAAACTAGACTATCTAGTTTTTTGGAGACATGCAATAAACCAACGTGTTTATGGTTATCGAATCAACTTGATTTTTCTCATGAATGATCTACATGTGATCTAAAAAGTGAATGATCCAGATCACCAAGGTAGGATTCATGGTGGGCTTCACACACCTAAACAACACGATACTTTGTGAACTGAAAAGAATCTACCTCATTCCTTCAAATATTATACAAATATTAGCCATTTAGAATGGTTTCTTAAACAATCAATTTGAACGCTACCTATTTGGTAACCATTTCGTTTTCAGTTTTCAGTTTATATTTACAAAAATTTTAAAAATTGTAATACAAACTTGTTTGATAATTTTTTTTGTTTATAAATGGTTATCTCAGTTTTTAAATTTGAGAAAAAAACGTAAACTCAAAAAAATGAGTTTATATTGGTTTTTAAATAGAAATTTAAAAATATTACTAACAAAAAAATATTCAATTTTTTTTTACAATTAATTTTTTTTTTCAAATAAATTTTTTTCAATTATTTTTTTTTTCATTTAATTTTTTTTTAATTATAATATGTATGATCCCTTGTCATAAATAATAAAAAATAATATAAATATTTTAGACCTGAACAAATATATTTTTTAGTTTTGTTTTTAAATTTTTTTTAAACATTTTGTTCAAACCAAACGCGTTTGTGTTTATGTTTTTCTAAAAATAAACAAAATCAGTTTAAAAATTTTGTTAAACATAAACCAAAAACATAAACCACTCGCTATTCATATTACTCTATTTGGCATGATTATTTGGGGGGTTTTCCCAAATTAAGTCCCTACGCCTATTTATTTCCCAAGCTAAGTCTAGTTTGACCAAATTTTCCAAATTAAGTTAAAATGTGTTTATTAAACATGCTTTTCAGCATTTTTGTGGTCTAGACAGACAATTAAATAAAATTATAAAACGTGTTTAAAAAACGCGCTTTCAATTAAGGTCGCGCGGTTACAAATCACGCGTTTACTAATTATCCCGTCAATTAATAAAATGCAATTGAAAAATGAGCAATATTAAAATGTGTTTTGAAAACACGCTTTCAATAAAAAAAATAATAATAATTAATTTTACACCAACATCACACACACTCACACTCTTTTCTCTCTCTCTCTCTCTCTCTCTCTCTGGCACACTTGCACCCACATCACTCCACTCTCTCTCTTTTACACACATCCACACACACTTATAATAAATAAATAAAAATAAAAATAATTAATTTTATTCATATTTATTTTAATAAAACATATATAATTTTTAATATATAAAAATTTTATTTTTATAAAATTAATACCAATAAAAAGATATCAATCATATTTTTTAAATGAGACCAATATTAAATATATATAATAAATAATAATCACTCTGTTTGATTTGGTTATTTAAATATATTTTTTTAAAATTATTAGTCTCATTTTAAAGATAATCAAACCAAATAGAGTGATTGTTATTTTTTATAGATGAATATCAAATATATGTAACAATAATTTATAATAATACATAATAATCAAATCAAACAGAGTGATTATTATTTGTTATTATAAATTATTATTATATATATTTAATATTGGTCTCATTTTAAAAATATAATTGATATCTTTTTATTGGTATTAATTTTATAAAAATAAAATTATATATGTTTTATTAAAATAAATATAATGAATAAAATTAATTATTTCTATTTTATTTATTTATTATAAGTGTGTATGGATGTGTGTGAAAGAGAGAGAGTGGAGTGATGTGAGTGTGAGTGATGAGCAAGGATTCTCTCATTCCCTTTCCTACTTGGCTCCCTCCTTGCAATGATCAAGATTCACCCTAAAAGAATCTAATGGCTCAGATCATCTCAAAAATATTATTTTTTAATTTTTATTATTTTTTAATAAAGTGATCTGGACCGTTGAATTTTCTTAGAGTGAATCTTAATCATTACAATAAGGGAATCAAGTAGAGAAGACAAGGAGGGGATCCTTGCTCGTGAGTGATGTGGGTGTAAGTGTGTGCGTGTGAGAGAGAGAGAGAGAGAGAGAGAGAAATGAGTGTGAGTGTGAGTGTGAGTGTAAGTGTGCGTGATGTGGGTGTAAAATTAATTTTTTTTATTTATTGAAAGCGTGTTTTCAAAATACGTTTTCATATTGTGCATTTTTCAATTGTGTTTTATTAATTGACATGATAATTAGTAAACGCGCGATTTATAACCTCGCGACCTTAATTAAAAGTGCGTTTTCTAAATACATTTTCATAATTTTGTTTACTTTGTCTGTCTGGACCACAAAAATACTGAAAGCGTGTTTAATAAACACGTTTCAGCTTAATTTGAAAAATTCGGCCAAATTAAACTTAGTTTAGGAAATAAATTAGTGTAAGGGCTTAGTTTGGAAAAAGAGAGGAGGGTGTTGGCACATCATTCAAAAAATATATACATCATTCAAAAAATACATATATATATTTGTCGCGTCTCAAAATATTAATTTTTTATTTCATTTTTTATTATCTCAAAATATTAGTTTATTTTTAAAAATAATGATTAAAATAATATAAATTTCTTAATTTGTCCTTGGCAATTGATGTTCCTAAAAAAAAATTGTACTATTTAAACTTTTTTTTAAAACGATAGTTTTGAAAAGTTTATATTTTTTAAATGTAATAGTTGTACTATTAAAAAAAATTAAATTCTTCGAAAAGAACTAATATTTTGGAACAGAGGGAGTAAAATTGATTAGACATGTGTAGCCCATGATCGGATCATAATTGTTTTTAAAAAAATTATCAAAATTATACTAACTGTTTATTTTTTTTTAAACATAAATGTGGTATTATTATAGAATATAAATGTCTAATTGATTTTATTTTTTTTCGTAAATGATCTACTCAATAAATCTTACATTATAATCCATTCGAATTATAGGAATAGATTCGAAAAATGTCCCAACATCAGAAGAATGAGAATATTTCATAGAAGAAGATCCACCCAAAGAAGCACCAACCGACATGGACTTGGTATGTATTGTGCGTGTGACACCACCAACCTTAAGCTTTACTTTTTTTACTTTATTGTCACTTGCTGCGCCATCTGAAGCTACTTCTGATTGCCCAGAAGGACCAGATGGTTTGGGGTGTCTTAAAAAAGTGTACTTTTTGTCTTTTTGGATTAAAAAAGATAAAAAAAAAATATGGAGGTTTATGTTAACTTTTTGACTTTTCATAGAAAAATGTGTATTAAAAAATTGTATAAAAAAAGTGTGTAAGAGATGATTAGAGAGGAGTGGGCCCCAGCCGTACAACCGGCTGTACAACCGGCTGAGTGAATTTGAGTTGGAAATTATTGGCTAATTTTTGTACAAAGCACTGGACGGTTTTGTTTGGCCCGTGGGGGTCATCACGGGTCCCATTTTAATAATCTGAACCGTTCAATGTGTGTAACTCGTCGAACACTATATATCTATAAAAAATCACGTTAATCAGATATCGATAGCTATCTGATCAGATTTATTTATTTTTCAATCATTAATTATAACACTATCCATTTGTTATACATAACTGATTTGATCATATAGTTATTGATATCCGATCAATGTGATTTTTTGCAGACATATAGTACTCGACGATTTCTACACATTGAACGGTTCAGATTATCAAAACGGGACCCGTGATGGCCCCCATGGGACGAACAACGGTGTGTGTAAAAATCACACCCAATCATTTCTTTTGGAGCCACTGCCGCACACAGCGGCTGCACACCCAATCAATTCGGTGTGTCCTTTTTTTTGAAAGAAAATGATTTTTTAATTTTTTTTTTGGGTGTGAATAGTGATATCTTTTTGGATTTTGGAGTAACTTTTTGACTTATATAAGATAAGCCAAACCAGCCCTAAGTATCACTTATCCTCCTGCTTATTTGGGCATCTATAGTTCTAGATTGCAATTCAAGACCTTTCACCTTGCTCACACTTTTCCAGTTAGCTGGAGCAAGGACACCTTCACTACACCTTTTGGAATCAATCCCACTATGTTCCCATTCACTATTGCTCTGGATGTGAGCTCCATCGGATTCTCTACATCCTGCATCTTCATTGCTGATCTTCAAGGTTTTTTCCCCTTCAACAAGATTAGTGGCTGAAGCCTTTGAGCTGCATTGGTTCAAATTAAGTTCTTTTTTCCAATAATTTGTACCACGACCATCATTGTCATCACTTGATATTCTACTGACATCCTCTGACGGTGACGTAGATGACAACGATGAATTATCACGATAATCTGGCAAAGGCTGAGAATCATTCCGAGGACGTCGTGATGAATTGCTCCTCTTCTTCCTCACAGTTCTGCCCATGTCACTGAACCCAAATCCTCCCAAACTTTCCATAGTGGCTGAAAAGGTTGAGCCACAAGCCTGGTAAGGCTATCTATTCATAGAGTTGATGGGTAAATGAAGTTAAAAAAAAAAAGAAAAAAGGACGCAGTAAGTAACTATATTAATGGAATCACACATTAATACTCAAAAGCCTCAAACAATATATACAAGCATTGTAAAACAAAGCAATGAACCAAGAAATGACAAGCAAATCAGATTCAGCATTCTGACAAATATATGGGGAGAGAGCCACTTAACATTACTCAGTTTTGCCCATGAGAATTTTTTTTTTTTAAGAAGAAACTATGCATATATTCTTTATAAAAATAGAGGAAAGAATAAACAAAGGTTAATTCCAATGATATTGGAAAGCATAAAAACAACAACCAACAAGTGATATACAAGAAAATACACAGAAATCAGAAAGGAACACCAAAATCCCATTTGAAAATGGAACCCAAATATCATAATTAAAAGAATTACTTTATCAGAGATGAATCACACACACAAACAAAAAAAATAAAAATTGAAGATTCAATATGAACTAGATAATAGAAACACAGAACACCATGTTAATCAATCCAAGAGAACAACAGATCCAAACCAAAGGAGTAAAGAGAAACCAAAAAAAAAAAAAAATCAAGAAGCGGTTAGATCAATATAAAATCATCCCCAAAACAAACAAAATTTGGAAAAAAATCAACACAAAACAATAAATTCATCAATCACACAACCATCATAAATAAAATCGGCGTACCCACATAACAGAAAGTCACAAATCAAGCAAAAAGAGACCAAAATCGAAGAATTTACCTTGTGGGTGTTGACGAAAAACTTAAAAGCCTCAGATCACCATCAAGAGCACGAAAAAGAGAGAGCCAAAGAAAGAGAATCAGAGAGATTGTAGATGGAAAAAATTGATTTTATTAGAAACGATATGGTTGCGTTTTGTATGGTGTGGTTTGGGTCGAAAAAGAGGTGGGTTTGAAGAGTTAGGAGTAGTGTGAGGAGGATGAGAAAGGCAAAGCAACAAAGGGGGTTTTGTTGATATGACAATGAAAATGATCTTCATGATACTGTTGATGTTGTGGTGGTTGTGTCTTTGTTGTTGCTGTGGTTGTGTCACCATGTAATTGTACCCTACAATGTTGTTGTCGTTGATACGGTAGCCCCAATTACCCATCTCTCTCTCTCTCTAGCACTTTCTCTCTTCGGTTGCTGCAAGTATGTGCGTAAGATTACGGGTACGCACCCTGCGTACGTTAGGTTTCCCCCCTCCTCTGATTCTTTCCATGAAGCTTCCTCTCTGTCTCTCTTTCGCTTCTTTTTAGTCGCGGGAGGACTAACACGTCCTTGTCTGTTAGACACGTGTCTGCTGAGGTGGCTCTTTTTTTGGGTGTTAAGATCCTCAAAAGTAAGGGCTGGTTTGGGGTGTCCTAAAAAAGTATATTTTGTCTTTTTAGACTAAAAAAGTTGAGAAAAAAATATAGAGATTTGGATTAACTTTTTGGATTTTTATGGAAAAATGTGTATTAAAAAATTGTATAAAAAAAATGTGTAAGAGATGAATAGTGATAGGTGGCCCACAGCCGTACAAATCGGAAGGTGTGAATGGGAGTTGGAAATTATTGGCTATTTTTTGTACAAAGCACTGCACGGTTTTGTTTGGTCCGTGGGGTCATCACGGATCCCATTTTAATAATCTGAACCGTCAATGTGTATAACTCGTCGAACACTATGTACCTATAAAAAATCACGTTAATCGGATATCGATAGCTATCTGATCAGATTTATTTATTTTTCAATAATTAATTATAACACCATCCATTTGTCGTACATAACTGATCTGATCATATAGTTATCGATATCCGATCAATGTGATTTTTTGCAGACATATAGTACTCGACGATTTCTACACATTGAACGGTTCAGATTATCAAAACGGGACCCGTGATGGCCCCATGGGACGAACAGCGGTGTGTGTGCAAACCACACCCAATCATTTACAAAGAATCCACTGCCGCAGCACAGCAGCTGCACAGTGGTCACTTCGGTGGTCACTTTTTTTGAAAAAATTATTTTTTTAATTTTTTTTTTGGGTGAATAGTAATACTTTTTTGGATTTTGGAGTAACTTTTTGGCTTTTTGACTTATATAGGTTTACCCAAACCAGCCCTAAATTTCTACACAGATCTCCTATAGTGATTCGTGAATGATCGACACGTGTCCTGTTCAATTTCCAAAGACTGAGATTCAATCTCACCAAAATAACGTCGTTTTGATAAGTAAATTAAAAAAAAAAAATTAGATTTCAAAATTCCCTTGCAAGCTGCTTGGTATACACGCAGCAAATGTACAAAAATAGAGTGAGAGAGAGAGGAGAAGAGAGACACGACGACAACACTTCCTCCCTCTTGACGCCCCACCGCTGTCGTCGTCCTGCCACCGCCGACGCCCTGTCGCAGCCTATTCAAGAAAAATACAAGTTTTTACTCCTTAAAAAATCTGCTATATTTAGGCTTTGATTTAAAAATTTCAGATTTTTTTTTAATGTTAATAGTAATACAAATTTGCTTGTTGTTGAATGTGTAGATTGGGAGATTCTTACATGATTTTTTTGAAATCTATTTTTAGGGTTTTGATTTGATTTGTCTTTTATTTTGTTTTGAAATGTACTGTTATTGAAATATAACTTTGTATGAACTAACTGATGTATTAAAAACAAGTTGCTACATCTATATTTTTTTTTTCTTTTTTTTTAGGTACTACATGGGCATAGGCGTGGGCGTGAGTGTGAGTGTGGCCGTAGGCATGATCATGTGGATCACATGTCAATATCTAGTTTTTTTTTTTTTTTTTGTTGAATACGGTATTCATGCATGTAATATTGACAACCTGTCATGTGGATGTATTTTAATTGCTGTGTTCTTTGATCATTGGAGTCAAGGTTTAGTTGTAGTTTGCAATTTAGTTGTTTTTCTCTTGTTTTGAAATCATAATACAGCCGAAATGTTGCTGAAAATGTTGTAGTCTGTAATTTAGTTATTGTTAGTCATATTGTGTTTTGATGATTATTTTGATTATGTTTTGATTTTGTTCTTGATAAATTAAATTGATCAATATAATATGTTTTATCCATATCAATTTAATCTATCTTTTCTTGATGCTAACCATGTTCTTGGAGGCCAATATGCTGTAGCATTAGAACTAAGCCAAAACAGCACCAGCATAGAAGAATGATTTGGCCAGCCGTACAGGTCTTTTGCCCTGCCTGCAGATATTTTAGCTGGCTTGGACAGATTTTGGTTGGCTGGCCGGCTGGCAAATATTCTATGGAGAAAAAAAAAAACAAAAGCACAAAGCAAATATAAGTTGCAGTCAAATTGCACCAGAAAATCCCAATATAAATCCAAACTTCTGTATCATATTCAGACTTCAAGCAATCCCAATAGGTATCCAAACCATGTAAAAGACTTATAATTCAGTCGGTTCATAAATCCCAACAAAACTTAATTTACAAATAGAGCAGTCCAAGTCCAAAACCAACTTAATTTATACTTAATATGTAAACAACAAAAGAAGAAGTCCAAATCCAAACTTAATTTACACTTAATATTTAAACAACAAAAAAAGAAGTCCAAATCCAATCAATACTATTATTACAATGGCGTAATGCAACTTTTCCCGAAATTCTCTAGTTTCTACAACCATTTGTTTACTTTCTTTCCTACACTTTGTAACCATCTCTTTCAGCTCACCATTGGATACAATGAGTTCGTTAACCAAAGGCTGGATATTACAATTTTGGTCGCATTCCTTCCTTAACATCTTCAACCATTGATGCTGCTTATTTAAAGGCATCCACCACTCAAAGAAGTCGTATCCATTGGTGTTGTTGAAAGGGCAAGAGAAGTATACCATCTCTGGATTTTCCTTTGATTATGAAATCTTGAACGCTGCTCTCCCCCCGCAACGACATTTTCGATTTCTAAACTGAATTTCACTAGTATCACTCATAGATGCATTTGATGTTGATATTTTTTTTACCTGAAATAACAACATATTATAAAGGTGAGATGAAATTAGCCTTCTTCACCCACGTTAATATTCAATTAGACGACCCACTAATCAAAAACACATTCAATATGCCTATTGGGTTATGTATTGCTTACATGTTGGGTAGTTAAATGTTGAGGGAAAATATATATAATTGCCTATTTCAATTAGATGCAAACTTAAGACAACTCACATTTACTTTAGAAATATAGCTCATTTTATCATTTCTCTGGAAAAACGGCATTCCGTACGCGGTATGGCCATTATGAGTTTCTGGTGATGCATTTTGGGCTGACCAGCGCATCGGCTGTATTTATGGATTTAATGAACCGGATCTTCCGTGAGTTCCTAGATCGTTTTGTGATTGTCTTTGTGGATGACATTTTGATTTACTCACCCTCTGAGGAGGAGCACGAGGAACACTTGCAAGTAGTGCTTGAGTTGCTAGAGTCAATAAACTGTACACTAAGTTTGGGAAGTGTGAGTTCTGGCTGGAAGAGGTTAAGTTCTTAGGCCATGTGGGGAAGGGGTGACTGTAGATTCATCCAAGATAGATGTAGTGCAAGATTGGGCACAATCTAAGAATGCTTTCGAGATTCGTAGTTTCTTGGTTTCTTGGGGTTGGTCGAGTATTATTGTAGGTTCATGAAGGATTTCTCTAGGCTAGCCTCACCATTGACTAGATTAAAGAGGAAATGGATCAAGTTTATGTGGAATGAGACTTGTGAGAAATCATTTCAAGATCTTAAGATTTGACTTACCACTACTCTAGTCTTGATTATTTCGGAGAGGGTTTTGGGTTATTTAGTTTATTATGATACTTCACGGGAAGGTAGTAGCCTACGGCTCACGGTAGTTGAAAACCCATGAAAGGAATTACCTTACTCACGATTTAGAGTTAGCGACGGTGATCTTTGCTTTGAAAATTTGGAGACACTATCTGTATGGTGAGAAGTTTGAGGTGTTTTCTGATCACAAGAGTCTGAAATATCTGTTTACATAGAAAGACTTGAATTTGAGGCAGATGAGGTGGATGGAGTTCATAGAGGATTATGATTTCGAGTTGCATTGTCACCCAAGGAAGGCAAATGTTGTAGCTGATGCCTTGAGTAGAAAATCTGTTAGCAGTGTGGCTTGTATTGCCATCTGGGAGTAGGAAATGTTGGGTACTCTTGGGGAGTTTGAGTTGTATCTTGGCGAGTCCGTTGAATCTGCAGCCTTGTTTACGGCAGTTGCCCAACTTACACTCGTGAACCGAGTATTAGAAGCGCAGAAGGGTGACCTTGAGGTAGAATTCCTCATGGAGAAGATCTCCAATGGAAAAGTGAAGAGGGGCTTGAATGTGTATCCCGACCAGAGTGTGAGATACCAAGACCGTTTGTTCATGCCGAAGTCTTGCTGAGAGGAAGTACTCTGAGAATTTCACCATTCGTGCCTTGCGATGCATCCGGAAGGTACAAAGATGTATTATAACCGAAGTCGCCAGTTTTGGTGGAGAGGTATGAAAAAGGATATAGCTGTGTTTGTATCAAAATGCCTTACTTGTCAGCAAGTGAAGGCCGAGCATCAGAGGCCAGCGGGTTTGTTGCAACCCTTGTCTATCGCCAAGTGGAAGTGAGAGCATGTCACTATGGATTTTGTTGTGGGCCTTCCGAGGACTCAACGGGGTAGTAATGCCATTTGGATGGTAGTTGACTGGTTAACCAAGTCTGCACATTTTATACCTATGCATATGAATGATTCAGTAGATTACCTTGCCGACCCGTATATTAGGACATAATGAGGTTGCACGAAGTTCCTATGACGATTGTTTCGGATAGAGATCCACGTTTCACAGCTCGGTTATGGCAGAGCTCGCAGAATGCCTTAGGCACTAGATTGAGCTTTAGTACTGTGTATCATCATCAGACTAACAGACAGTCTGAGCGTACTATTCAGATCCTTGAGGATAGAGGTTGTGTCCTTGACTTTAAGGGATCGTGGGAGAAGCATTTGCCCTTAGTGGAATTCGCCTATAATAATAGTTTCCAATCGAGTATTGGTATGGCACCCTTTGAGGCCTTGTATGGCCGACCGTGTAGATTCCCTGTGTGTTGGGCCGAGGTGGGTGATGCACCTTTGTTGGGTCCAAAGTTGGTTCAGAAAACGACGGAGAAAGTGGCGCTTATCTGTAAGAGGTTGATTACGGCTCGAAGTCGTCAAAAAAGTTATGTCGACCGTAGAAGGAAACCCTTGTCTTTTGAGGTGAGAGACCGTGTGTTCT